>JAMFLL010001514.1:0-15411 GCA_027475725.1 Pythium rhizo-oryzae | reverse complement strand
GGAGACCGGCTTCTTCTACGAGCTCACGGCGCCGCTGGCGCTGCTGCTGTCGCCGCGCTTCATCGCCGAGTACGTGGCGCAGGGCGCGCTGTACATGGTCGCCAAGCGCGTGGCGTCGGACGCCCACAACTCGGCCATGGTGCTGCCGTCGGGCGAGCTGCTGCTGCTCGTGGACAACGAGACCTACGAGCAGCTCGGGCTCGTGGGCCACAAGGTCGCGGCGCCGCACGCTTCTGCGCGGCCCGCGAAGGAGCACACGTCGTCCGCGAGCCGCCGCGGCCAGCGGTACGTCGTCTCGATCGACCTCAAGAGCCGCGCGTTCGCGTCGCCCGAAAGCGACGACAATGCGTACCGCGCGCGCGTACTGCGCTGCCTCGAGACCAAGTTCGAGCCGCTCGAGATGCTGCTGTGCGCGTACAACGAACGCGGCGCGCCGCGCACCGTCACGTTCGGCGACGACGACTCGATCGAGCGCACGCGCGTGGAAGTCAACGGCGCCCACGAGCGGCTCCGCGAGGTCTTTGTGCCGGCGCTGGATCGCGTGTTTGGCGAGAAGGCATCCGGCGCCAAGATGGAGATGACGACGCTGCGCGCGTCACTTGAGGATGCGTACGACTGGCTTGGCGCGGTCGCGTGCCGGCTCACGGACGTACTCCAGCAGCAGCCGCTCGAAGAGTACGTGTCGACTTTCGACGCACGCGCGCTGGTCGACCGCGACGGTGAGGGCGCCGCACCCGGCGAAGTGTCGGTCGTCACGTGGCGCGGGATGCTGGGCGCCGAGTTCACGCAGCGCGTGCTGGACCGCGTGCGCGAGCACGTCGCGAGCGGCGCGATCCCGTGGGCGTCCATGTCGGTCTGGGGCTTCGCAGACACACTTATCTCCTGGCGGCAAGAGTACGACGCGCCGCTCTCGCGTGCGCAGGAGAAGAAGCTGCGCAAGCAGCAGAACACGGACAAGGAGGATGCACCGCTCTCTGTCGTACCGACGGAGACCGTGAACCGCGAACACGGGTATCTAGTCAACGGCAACAACAACTACACGTTCCTGCTGCTGCCACAGCACGAGTACTTTGTGCTGCAGGAACTCGGACCCCACGATGCGACCATGTGATTGAAATATACCTTGCTCCCCCACCTCTCTCCCTACGTGCTCTGGACTGATGCTCAACATTTGGTAGATGGTGGTGCAACCTAACGCGGCGGCAGCAGCGGGTACAGCACGCCGGGTACGAAGCGCGAGTTGCGCACGGAGTCCTGATCGTCTTCTTCGTCGTCGTACCTGTTGTCCTCCCCGACCGCCAACGACACACGGCTCTCGTCATCTTTGAGCCGGTGAGCATAATACCTCGACGGCGAGTGGCGAGGTGACGAACCAGTCGCGATGGCTGCGTCTTGTTCATCGTGAAAGTCGCGCACAGCGAGCTCTAGCTTGCTCGGGCTGTGGATCGAGCTCTGGCTTCTCCAGTAGTCCCCTCTATCACCGTCACCCACGGCAGGGTCTTGTTCTTCTTCATCGTCGTAATCCTGTCCCAAATCGTCGTATGCGCCCTCACCAGCTTCATCATAGTCATCGTCCTCTTCCAGCATCGTACCCATCCCGTCGTAGGCTCCCCCGCCACCGCGCAACACCTCCATCCCGGCGCGCAAGAAGCCTCGGTGGTACCGTAGTCGGCTCCCACTAGCAACACCCACATTGGGCAGCGTAAGGTGCTGCGGCTGTTGTAGCGGCTGCACGATCCCTTGAGCCTTTGAGGCTTGGACTCTCGGATCCCAGCCACTCGAGTCCGAACGCTCGTCGCCATTCGCCAAGTTCAGGCTCAGGTTCTGACGATGTGCCTGAGGCTTCCGCGGTATTTTCGAGCCAGGCCGAATCCCGTTCACAAGTGGATGCGCGGGCGGCTCGTGAGAGGGAAAGTACGGCGGATACACCGGTGATATGAGCACATCCTGACGCATCCCGAACTCGTTGAAATGGCGCACAAGCTGAGGAGGCACTGTGCCAATGCTAGGACGCGCTTGCGTGGTTGTGCTTCGGTCCCCTGCTGTCAAGTGACGGTGCCTGTGCCTCTCCCCGCGTTGGCGGTTGCTGGCTGGCTGCCGTGGCGTCTGGTTCGACCTTCGTATCGTGGAAGGCTGGTGTTGAGGCACGGATGAGTACGGCAAGATTGGCCGCGTTAGCGACGTCAGCGACGGTTGGAGCTGCAAGTCGTCGTTGGAGGTCACATTCGGGAGTAGAGCCTTCGCGGTTTCATTGATCTGATTGATAAGCGATTCCGCTTGCTGCACTGTGGGGTTCATCGACGGCATGTTCATCGCGGGGACTCGGACACGCTCGAGCACTGGATTTCGCTGGGGCACCAAGGTCTGAGAGAACTGGTCAGCCATCGTGACCGTCGCCTGAATAGCTTTGTCACGTCGCAGCGATCGCATCAAAAGCTCATGCTCATACGCCCGCCAGATCTTGCCCATCAAATCCTCCGTTGTCGCACACTCCATGTCGAACTGTCGGCGCAATGTCTGCAGAGATAGCTCCATCTGGAAGGTCTTGTTAGTCTCCATGACAAGATTGATCTTGGCCTGCTGAAGGAGAACGTCCGTCTTCGTCAGGCGAGTTCGCGCATCGGTGAGCGTGACCGCGTAACTTTCGATGTCAGCTAGCAGCATGCCCTTCTGTTGTTCATTCAGCTTGAGCCATCGCGTCTGCTGGTCGTTCTTCGCGGTGAGAATCGCGATTTCGTCGGCCTGGGAGCACACAACTCCCTCGAGGCTGCGAACAAAATCCGTTTTCGTCTCGACCTCGCGCTGCAACTTTCGCACCTGGTTGTCCAGTTTACTGCGTCGGAACTTGCTCATACGGGACACTTTTGTAAGTCGGCGCTTACCATCGGCATCTGTTTCACTACCTGGTAGTCGACTCAAATCAACGCCGTCGCTTTTTTCGAGCACTTCGTCATCCATGGAGCCAGCAGGATTAATGCCAACGCTGAAACCGGCTCGACGGGCAGATAATCGACTGCGGCGTTCTCGCTCCACTTCGGCAAGCTCCTCTTCATCGTACTCCTCCTCGAAGTCAATCGGCTCATCCTCGTCGTCCAAAACCTTTGAGACATCGAGTTCATGCCCGAACGTTTCCTTCACCATCCGCAGCACTTCGCGAAGAGCTTCATCGAGAGGGTACTCATCAACCTTCACCAACGCCAGAATACCCTGAAGCTCGCGAATGAATCTTGTGATGCTCTGCTTCGAAGACGAGTGTTGCTGGTCTCGTTCTTCCTGGTCACGCTGAAGGTTCTCTTTCTCATTCATCAGTTGGTTGTATTGCTGTTCTGATTTTTCCAACTTGTTCTTGAGCTTCTTGGTTTCCTTCTCCGCGGTTTCAAGTGACTTTGTCAAATCGGCGATGACAGCGGCGTTGTCTCGATTCACATACGTCACTTCGCGAAGCTGAGCAGCGGTGACTTTGAGCTCCACTTCAAGCTTTGTGACCTGATCTTTTGAGCTTTCCTCAAACATCTTGAATCGCTCGCGCAGGGACGCAAGGCTACGATAACAGTACACAAATTAGCGCGCTTGTGATTACGACCGTCGCCAGCCCACACAAACACTTAACACGCACTTTTTCGAAGCCTTCTCGTAGTTTTTCTCCACGTCCTGGAGTTGGTTTCTCAGTTTCTCCGCTGTTCGCTCTGAATGTAAGAACGCCTGTTGCCCTGCAGAGAACACTCGCTTCGTTTGCTGGAGCTCGGAGTCTAGCGCCTCCAACGAAGATTTCAGGTTCCAAATTTGCTCCTGATCTTTTGCTCGCTCGAGCTTCATCATCTCAATTTGATTCTCAAGCTCCAACTTTTGGTTGAGAAGTCTCTCGATACGCAGCTTATCCTGCGCTCGCATTCCCGTGTTCTGCTTCTCTGCTGTGAGCAAATTGCATTTGGCCTCAAGCACGCCAACTTTGACCTTCTCTTCATCGATCTGCGCCGACAGATTCGATATTTCCTTGACGTAGCGAGATGTGTTCTCCAATTCGGCGTCTAGCTGTTCCTTCATGGCACGTAACCTCTCCTCGACGTGCGCTTGGCGGCGTGTGCTCTCAACAAAATCGTGCTCCACTGCCGCTTTCAGTAGCTTGATGTCCGTTAAGTCCTGTTCAAGCTTCGATGCTTGCGCGTGGACAGCCTGCTTCTCATTCTCGAGTTTTTCCTTTTCCATGTTGAGTACCACGATGTTCTGCTTAAGAGTATCATTCGATGACCGCAGTGCCTGGTTCATGAACAAGGTTTCGTGCATTCGCTTGGCATAGTTGGATTTCTCTGCCTCGAGTCGCTCGATCTCGGTCTGGAGCTTGCGGATCTCTTCGTCTAGCGCATACCTCTCAGTAAGAGCATTAAACCTTTCTGAGTTTGCCACCTCAAAATCTTTACGGGCATCATCGAGCTGCACGTTGAGCTTCTTCTCAATGTCTTCGTGCACCATAATCTCAAGCTTGAGCAGACGAACCTGCTCTGCCAGATCTGCAGTTGTTCGTTCTAGATAGTCGATATCAGCGCGAGATGTGACCGCCTCGGATGACAGCTTCTCAATGAGCTGGCTCTTCTCGGAACTTCGAGACAATTCATCTTTGAGCTGCGTTTCGATCTCGTGCGTGTGGGCTTCCATCCGGGACTTTTCGTTCAGAAATTCTTCATGCATCTCTTTACGCCACTCTTGGGTCGCTTGCTTGAACTTGAGCATAGCCATCTCGTACTTGCCGTTCTCACATTGCTCCAAGAGCAGCAAGAACGTGAGCCAAACATTCGACGACACATGCTTCTCCACAGTGGGCGGACAATGTGATGCGATTTCGTTGATGATGTTGTGGAACCCGTTCGTATACACGTACAGCGCTCGATACAAGCGGTCGACCAAGTGTTTCGGCATGCCTAGTCGATATAATGTCCATCGATCGATCCCTGCCCTCGCCAACGGCCCGCTATTATCACCTTTCCGCCGAAACGCGAAAGTCTCCTCTTCGTCGTCGATCGAGTCATCACCCATCCCACCTTGTACATCAGGCCGATGCATGAGTGCCTGAATATCGCTCGCTGGTAGAAGATATGAGCCGGATGATTCCAAGTGCAAGTTCACCCACTCTTCCGCGATCAGCGAGTCATGAAGCGCGGAACCACCGGATTTACTTGCCGACGCCAAAGCTGCATCCACTCGAGATGGGGAAGACGCCGAAGGGTCCAACGGAGGACCAGTCTCTCCGTGTTCGCCGACGGCAACTCGTCCGTTCTTGGCCGCCTCGCGATTGATTCGGGCAATCTCGAGCTCGGCAGGTGTAAACTGGGGCATTAAGCGCGCGCTGATAGCGGCCAGTGACGACGTGTTCACATCTACATGACAAACAATCAGGGGTCTGCATAGTGGTTCACTTCATTTGCATCTGAATACACCGTACCCATGCCAGCTGGAAGTTTATTCGCGTTCCCTGCTGGCTTGGATGGAGATGATCGCTTCGTAGGGCTCTCGATTTGACCACCAAATGACCCATGGTTCCCGGTCGATGCCGATAGGCCTGTTGAGCCATCAGTCGTGTCCACGGCTTCCTGGGGCGGCTGTTTCGCCTCTTGCCCACAGGTCTCGGCCGTCGGCTGCGGCTCGCTCATTGATAAGCGCTCCACGTTCAACTCCGCATGCACAACTTTTCGTGGAGACGTGGCATGGAGCTCAAGGCAAAGAGGTTTAGCTGGAGGGTCCCGTGCAACCGTTTATAGTTTGGCCATTTTTGACGTTTCGTGTCCCTAGCAACTTTCACCTCATAATGCTGACTTGGAAGAGCTCTTTTTTACCGCGGTCTCCAATCGCTTTCCTGTTCGTGAGACGTTTAATGGACGAGGTGGTGGATACGCATCGACCCGAGTTTTCAGACCGACTGGTGTTGATGCTGTTCGGCGTGTGGCGCGGTTAGCTAGTCGAGATGAGTTTTCGGTGGCCAGGGCTGGTTTCTTAGCTCTCCTGAGTTGGGTCTTCACGCCTGTGTGTAGTTTGGTGCCCGTCACCGATGGCAGAGGGCGCTGTGATACCCTCCTATCCCGCTCGTGCTCGGACTCAGAAAGCGTCGAAACCGAGCCCACATCGCTCTCGCATGTACCTTTCGCTTTAGCGCCACCAGCGACAGCTAATTCCTCGATACCTGGTACACACGGCACTTGCTGCAGTCGCCTGGTGATTCGTTCTTGCAGTAGCTGGATATCTGCATGAATCCGACTTGTCCGCTCGTCGAGTTGGCGTTCTTCCTCGCTTGGAATGGCTGCCACAGAGCTAGTGTGTACTTGAGTTTTTGAATTGTCGGATTCGCTTGCCAGTGGAGAATCTTTATCGCTCGTAAACACATATCCATGGAGTGGTTTCACGGGGACGTAGACAAACGAGGCTGAAACCAGCGAGCCCTGGGGCGATTCCGGAGGAAGTATATCATCAGCACCTTCACATTTGCTTGCTAGTGGCGAAGCAGTGCTGCTCACTATTCCATCTCCACTGCCGGGCCGAGTTTGTTGACGGTCCAACTGACATGCAAGCTGCTGAATACTGTCGGCATCTTTTAGTCTAGCAGACAGTGCAATGATTTGCTCGTTCTTCTCCCTTAGAAGGCGCTCAAGCTCCGCATTCCGCACTGCGCCTTCTTTCTGCAAAATCTCGAGACGAGAGTTCTCCTCTCGCAGCTGAATGCTTTCCTGTTCGTGAGCGTGTTCGTGATCAGATATCTCAGCGCATGTACTAGCAATACGCGCCTCATACTCTTGAAGCCGACGCACAGTTTCTTCTCGTTCACTCTGTTCTTCTCGAAGTCGAGCCTCAAGGTTCCCAATCGTTTCTTTCAATGACTGCTCACGTTCTTGGGAGTACAGCTGAATCTCTTCTGTCATTCGCTGAGCTTCATACAAATGAGTTTGTACCGACGACTTCTCGATCTTGGCTTCTTCGACTGAACGAGACAACTCACCCAGAGCACCTTCGAGTTCAGCGATCCTTGCCTTTAGTGCGTGGTTATCCTCCCGGAGTTGACTAAGCTGACATTGGTGGGTCTCTCGCGTCGATTGCGCACGTTGTTGTTCATCGTGTCGATGGGCATCCGCCTGACGAAGAGCTTCTACAGCCTCCTCGACCTCCTTTTCGAGTTCTTCGATGTGAAGGTCACGCTGGTGTAGCATATCTTGATATCCTTGAATGTCCGTATCTTGGACCCGAAGTTGCTGTGTCAATCTCCGAACTTGCTCGGATAATGACATCGACCGGTCATTCAGTACACTCACTTCACGCTGGGCCTCCTTCTTTTCTTCGGCTGTAATCTTCTTATGGTGGTTTGACTGAATGAGCATTTGTCGCAGCTGCGCCACGCGCAGAGTCTTCCAGTGCGACCAAGCAAAGCTCACCAAGGATCTAGCTCGATTACCCGCCAAGAATTGATGCAGTGTGGTGCATCGCCTTCGTCGCTTCGTGCACTGTGACCAAGAGGCGAAAGATTGTCGGAGACGAACAAACGCACGTCGCTTCGCGGTGTGAGACACAAATACTTGCCGCTTCTTCTCATGCATGAGTTTGCGAAGACCTTCTCGAAATGCATTAAAGTGGAACCAAAGTTCACCGCGCTTCTTCATCTTCCTTGATACAAGGTTCCCCCTGGTGGCTTGCTTCCATTGCACCCACGTTCGTCGAAGAAGCTTCTTGTAGTAGTGTTTCTGTGCTTTGGACGCACCTTGCATGTACCTCTTGCGAGCGATCGAGTAGATTTTCCAATACATCCACAGCTTGCGAAGTCGTCTATGGTTCACGTGTCTCATTGCAAGATTCAGCGATCGACGGCTTGCAGCTCGATCTGCTGCAATGCGGCACCATCCCATGAAGTTGCGCCTCAGCAAATCAGTGCGAAAACCTATCGCGCGATCCCGTTCGTTCACATGAAGTTGGATGGAAGAGCGCCAAGCCCTCCAGAACCTGTTTTGCAAATGCGACCGATACAATCTTTCCGATTTCGTGACTTGACGCCACCCAACCAGATGGTGCTTCTTCGACGACGCAGCTCGCGAGGCGACAAAGCCAGCGATCCTCACTCGTTGTGGGCGAGCAGTAGTCAACACATAGACTTTCCAATTGCTGATCATCGCTTGCTTCAATGCCCGGATTGCACCACGAACATAAAACGCTTGGAGTTTTCGTAGCTTTCTTGACTGTGCCATGACGCGCCTCCACTCCTGGAACGTTACCAAAAGTCGCTGCAGCGAAGAAGCTGCCCTTCGACTCTCTAGCATACATCTCATTAGTTTTTTCACCTGGATTTGCTGTCGCCACTCGTCCACGACTCTTTTGAGGAGCTGAGACTGTCGAAGTGCTTGTGTGTGGAGTGCAATTACGGATATGCGGGTCAGATTTGCCCACTCAGTGAGATGAACCCTGAGTAATCGAGCATGATGGCGTCGTTGGATCCGTCGTAGCTGCTGCCTTGCCCACACCTGCCGACGCCAGCACCAGAATGCATCGTGCTGTGCGATGAATCTGCGTTTGCGTTGTACATGACGCACTTGCAGTGACCAATTACAATAACTGACCCATTGGTCGAAAAAGCGGCGAAGCATAGTCGGCCTCGCAACAGCAGCTGCGCGCTCGTTGATCTCCTGCTTGATTTTCTGACGCTCCACTTCGTTATCAGATACGAGTTGCTGGTATTGAGCAAGCTGCTCATTCATCGCATTGATTTGCTGCCGAAGCTCGAGCTCTCTTTGCTCGGATTCCATAAGCGCCGTGATGTATTTTTCCTCTCGCGCTTCAAGTTCGTGTTGACGCTCACTCAGAAAGCGAGGTCGAGACATGCGCGGGCACTTCGATTCTTGGTTGTACTGAGGCATCTCCTGGGTACTCGTAGCGTCTCCTGGGTACTCGTGCCTTTCAGGGATCGAATGGTCTTCATAAACGGTCTTCAGTTCGAGTGGGTGCACCTCACGATGGTGTAATAGCTCGTCGCACGATCGTTTATGCTGTGCCCGAGAAGTGACGAGAATCGGCATGTTCGAAAGTGAGTCCGAATCACTGTAGCAGTCTGAAGAGAAATCACCAGCAGAGGGCGCGTATGTTGTGGCGGCGCTGCAGAGAGTTTCTGTCCCAGCCATAGCAATTGGATCATGTTCGCTAGACAGCTGTGACCGCATAAACGGACTTTTCAGGCTGATCCTTCTCGTTGGGACCAGTGTCACATCGTGCGTTGTAGGTCGCTCGGAAACGTCATCCTCACATGCTGGAGGTAGCTCCGATGCGTGGGCTTGGAAAGTTGTTGACGATAGTTGAACTGCCCTTCTCGCTGTAGGTGGCTTCGGCAAATGAGGCTGGCGCAATGAGAAGCTATGAATCGCCTCGTTTAGAGTCTTATTCCCAAACTGGCCAGACCGCAGCACTCGACGAAGACTGACTTGGTTCGAACGCCCCACCGCACGGTGTCGTTCTGACACTTGCTGTCGATTGCGTTCACACAGTGAGCCCATAGATGCTTGTACTTCATTAGACAGGTTTTCTTCGTGGCAATCATCTGGATTGGTCTCGGTGGCAGCATCACGACCAGTAGTGAACACAGCTCGGTGCGGGACCACCGTCGATCGGCGTCTTGGAGAGCCCTCATCGTGCATTGCCAGTGCCCGCCGTTTGGACGGATTGATTACTATCAACTCCTTCATTGCCTCCAGCGCGGCCTGGCGATTACGGTCACACTCGCTTCGCAGGTTAGCAATCGTTTGCTGCTGCAGCTGAAGTACATGGGCATATGCATCTTCCCAGCCACAGTGCTCGCGGCACATAGCTGGTGGGAGATCATTCAGTTTCCCACGGCGTACAGCCGAAGCGTGTGCGAGCTTGAACAGCAGCTCCTTTGCCTTGGTTTGAGGCGTCTCTTCTGAAAGTTTGGATCTCGTCCGCGCGACAATCGCCATCATCTGCGCCTCCAACGCGTCGCGCTCGCGGGGCGACATCGAATCTCCGTGGCACCACAAACGTAAGAAGCGGTCTGCGTTGAACGCGGTATCGCCGCTTGGGATCGGCATCTGATCGAATCGGCCCGTAACTGCGTCACGCAGCACGCCACAACGAAGTTCACCAAGCACGCGGATCCACACTGCGATGCGCTGCAGCTTCTGAATTTCCACGTGGTTCTTCATCACCAGGTCACGCAGTGCGCGGTCTTGCGATGCGATCAGCGGCGCGAGCTCGCGCTCTTGTTTGGAGATGTCGATCGTGTCCAGCACCGCGAGCGAGCGCAGCGCGTCAACCACGCGGAAGCGATAATTCGGGTGATCGCACAGCGGGTTTCCCGTCAAGTTGACGTGGCGCAGCTGCGTGAGCTCCTTAAGCCGCTCTACGTCGGCGAGTCGCGCGAGACGGTTCCCCGCCACCGAGAGTAGCCGTACGTTCTTGAACTGCTCGATGCCCTCAAGTCCGCGCAGCTCATTCTGACTGAGATACAGCGCCGTGATGTGGACGCCCAGCGTCGGTGGGATTGCACCGAGGTGCGTCACCCTCTTGCCCACGGCGTTGAACTTGGAGCCGTCGCAGAGTTTCATGCCGTGCTGCTTGAACGCATCGACCAGCGACTTGCGCGCGTGTTTCCCTTTGCTTGCGGAGCCGTCGCTACGGATCTCCCTCCGACGGCGAGTGGCGGAATTCGGTGCCGGAGCCGGCAACGGTAGCGCTGGCCTGGACGACGACGACGACGCCGGGAACGGCAGCGGCGGCGGGGGCAACGGCGTCGGCGCCATGCGAGCCAAGTACTGTTGGAAGTACCCGGGAGGCGCCGGCGGGTTCTTCGCGTCGGCCATGATGCTTTAACCGAGTCCGCTGACACCCGGCACGCAGTAGACGGATAGACGCGGCCTGCTGGAAGTGGAGAAGGCCTCCCACACGTCAGTACGGACGCGCCGAGCGGCACACTCGCGCGAGCATTCCGCGTGGTGTTCTCCAGGTTTCCCCCCTTGCTTTGAGTTCCCGCGCGTTGGAGAAGGTTGCCCTCAAGCGACGTGCGGGTACCTTCGTGCAACCTCCGGACGCATGGCTTTATGCAGGTATGTATCCTGAAACGTCGTCTCGATATGGTATTTGGGAGGTGGAGGATGCGGATTCCTTCCTCCTCATTAGGAGAAGGAAGCGGGCGGCAATATGCAGGGCATCGACGCCGCGTTCTTCGACAAGAAATTCAATGTGCAGCGCTACATGCTGCGGTACGTCGTGGGCGCGTCGTCGGACGAGATCCGCCAGGAGCAACTCCAGCGCGTGACCAAGTCCCGCGAGATCGCGGACGCGGAGATCGCGGGGGTGATCGACGAAAACTACTCCAACTTCAACACCAGCCTCGCGCGGTTCACGGTCATCTCGAACCAGCTCCAGGGTATGGGGAGGGAGGTGAAGGCGATGGACAGTATGCTAACCCGGGCGGTGTGCGTGCATTTGGTGGCTGACAGACACGAAGGACAAGATCCGGGAGGTGAGCAAGCGCGCATCCGACGGCAAGAATATCTTGAGCTCCAAGACGAAGAACCTGCGGGAGCTGTTGCTGCAAAAGTACGAAGCGAAAAAAGTGCGTCCCTTGATGTGTGTGTGAAGGTCACTTCATGGGGTCTGGTATTGTGCGGGTCTGATTTATGCCGTGGTGCTCGTAGGTTGTCGACATCATCAACGACATCCAGTACATCGAGTCGGCACCGTCCAAGATCCACACGATGATGAGCGAGCACAACTTTCCGGGTGCGGTGGACATGTTTACGCGGTCGCTGGATCTCGTGTTCAGTGAAAAGCTACTAGCGTTTCACGCGATCACGGGCGTGCGAAACACGCTGATGGAGTGCAAGCAAGCCATTGAAGACCATCTCGTGATGGAGCTCCAGCAGATCATCTACATGAAGGTGCGAGTCGGGGAAACAGTAGTGACTTATGGCTATTGCATATGCTAACGTGATTGGGAGTAGGGTGCATTTGCCAACTTCTCCAAAGCCAATCAGTATTCGCTGGCGGCCATCGAGCAGGAGCTGAGCAGCGATTCGTTTCTTGACAACGAGTTCGACAAGGTGATGTTCCAGACGAATCAGTGGGATCACAAGAAGGGGAAACAGCTTTTCGCTGACTCCATAGGAACGTCTCTTGGAGCGACAGCGGGTGCGAACCCGCTCGAGTCGGCCGTGAGTGCCGTGAAAAAGTGCGTGGGCGACCTCACCACCTATCTCGTTGACTATGAATCTCGTCTGACCCGACGCATATTTCATCTTCTAGAATTCGACGTGAAATGGAGGTCATTGGTTCGCTTAAGAGCACTTTGGAGAACGAGCTTAACGAAGTTGTGATCGAGATCTCGCTCATTTGCCGAGGGATCTTCAACTCTAGCAGCTACACCTCCTTCGACAACAGCTTCACAGAGAAAAAGTTTGGCAAGCATGACCACTCGGTCAATTTTCAAACGTTCCTGCGCCTTCTCTTTCACGTGTTGCGGCGCATCGCGCAGCGCCACTACTTGGCCGCCTCTTATTTCAACTCGCAAGGTGATAGCTGGAATTATGGGATGCCTGAGGTCATCTCCAAAATCTCGCGGTTGCTCGAGGTGGGTGTTCTCGCCATTGTGGGATGTGGTTCATACGTGCTCATCTGGTTCGTTATGAAGCGTGTTTTGAGCGAGTACTTTGAAGACACGGCTGCGGTCGAAGGCAACAACACCGTGAAGGACACAGTTATGACTGTTGCGGCCGGTGATCTCTTCAAGCTTAGTCGAAACAAACAACCCGATGATAGCAGTGGGTCGCGGTTGCACTTGCCTCATGATTCTTCTGGCCGAGTGATCGAAGAGACCCGCACACGCGTGTGCGAACCGAGTGTGTTTCATCTCCCGGTTGTATATGACGATCTTCAGCAGATTGGTAAAGACTTGCTGCAGTTCTTTGCGAAGTCGAACACCGGTCCGCAGACCAATTCTGCTGGGTTCATGACGTTCTTGAATCAGTTCATAGCCACCAAGTGGATCCCGAAGGTCAAGGCTCGCGCGCAGCAGTTCCTCAATATGAAGTACCGCAGCCCCAATAACAGTTGGCGACTACCCATTCCGTCCGATACCTCGTATCAGCCGCCTAGCATTGACAGCTTGCTGTTCATCGCTGAAGAGCTCAGCGATATGATCCAGAAAATGCCTGACCACATGAGCGACCTTATCGGCGTGCTGGACACAACTGTGCTCAAGTGGCTCGAAGATTGCGCTGCGATTGTCAAAGATATTCGCGAACCGACGCTCAACCATCGCCAGATAATTCAGAGTGTCTCCTTCTCCGAGCTGATGGCTGCATTCCAGAAGTACGAGCTCTACCAGCGCGCAAAACGGAACGGACCATTCCCATTCCAACAATCCCGGGTCGCTCCTATTACCACTACCGGATCTGCACCCGTGACAACTCCAGTGGGTGTGACGACTGCAAAACCGCCGAGCGAGATCATCCGTCAGAAGGAGTACGAGATGGAGAGAGAGTACTACGATCCAGACTCGTGGTCAGGTGCAAATGGCGCTAAGGGCCTTCTCATGGACAACTCGCGAATTGCAATGCTGGGCTACATCAATAGTGCCTGTGACTACATCGCACAGTTTCTCCAGACTGTTGGCTCGAGAGCAAACAGGCGCACGGCGTCGTTTGGGCTGTCTGGCAACAACGGCACTCTGGGCGTCGGGGAAGCGTTGCAGGCGACGAGCTGGAAGTGCAGCTCGCTCGCTGACGAGTGTCTATTCTTTCTACGCCGAGAGATCCGGCTCCATTGCTTCTTCTACCTCACCCAGCTTGTGTCACAGCGGTTTGACTTGAATGAGGACCAAGTTACGATGGCGCAGGACGGTGTACTCTGTCTGAACATCAACTTGTCGTCCATTGAACACGCGTTACAGCCCTACCTGTCGAGTGACAAGATGGCATTGGTGTTTGACAACATCGACGCTTTACTCGCGAGTATTTTGATCAGCGATCTCCAGCAGATGCAAGGCGCGACGATCACAAAGGGAGGCGTCCAGCAGATGTTGCTCAACATCGGTGCGCTTCATCAGGGGCTCACTGGCATCCTGTACTCGTATCCGTGTATCAGTCGCTCCGGGTCCCATTTCGATCACGCCAAAAGATACTACCTCCTGCTCCTGCTCCCAGAGACCCAGTTGGAGCTCTTCCTTCTCGACAACCGCAAGGCGTACTCGAGCGATGCGTACAAATCGCTGTGGCGTGTGGAGACGCCACATCGCGTGCTGAGCAAGGGCAGTCTCAACAAACTGGATAGCCTGCTGCGCTAGCGTTCACATGACCCGCAGATGTTGCATACCGATATATGCTTTCATAAATAGCTCTCTCTAGTTTGGTTTACGTGCGGAAAGTGGTCTCGAAGTCACCCGTGAAATCCGCGATCGATGGGAAGTAGCCTGTCGCGGATGTTCCTGTCACCGAGTCGAAGAAGTCGCGGCCGCTTGAGGCCGTAGCGAGTAGTTCAGGAAGCTGTGACAGAGACGGCAGTACGCCCGGCGTCTGCGACGACGACTGTAGAGATAGATGCGGTGGTAAAGACACACTCGGCGGATTCAAGAGCGACCCGAGCGACGATGATGGTGGGGGTGGCGGCGGCGGGTAGATGTAAGGCGAGTTGATACTGGTCGACGACGACAATTGCGGAGGTGGAGGTGGTGCACTTGCTGTTGTCGATCCGGTGTTGGAAATGGAACTTTGCGGACCGCCGCCAGCTGCGATGGCAAGCGGCATGAGCGGCTGCTGCTGCGGTGGCGGTCCGGCCACGTTGAGCAGCGTCGATGCGTGCGGCAACACGTTCTGGACTTGCGGCAGCGGAGCCAGCGTACGGTCTGCGAACGAGTGGGACTGGATCGACGACGCCGGCGGCAGCACGAACTGGAGTGGAGCAATCTCAATCGGCGCGTGGTGGTGGTGGTGGCGCGCGGTCGAAAGAGACGGAGCTGGCGGTGGCGGCAGCGCACTGTGGTCGTCACCTCGCACTGCCGCACCGAGCGCCGCGGCCGGAGGAAGCGCGCCACCGCCGCCACCCGCGGCCTGAGGGCTGAACAGACCCAGCATAATGGGCGACGATGAGAGCCGCGCAGACGGTCGCGGCTGTTCACCGCTCACAGACAATGACACCTGTGTTTCCGCCACCGACATGTCGCGTTCATCTAGCTCCTCGTCGTCGCCGCCGTCGCTGGAGCTGCGTGGCGGATCGTGGCCGTTGGCGTGCTGGAGCCGGTCGCGGCGGCGCCGCATGCGCAGCTTCTCGCGCTCGCGCAGGCTCTGCAGCGCCTGCTCGTCCATGACCGCGCGCCGCGCGCGCTGCTGCTCGTTGCGGCGCCGCTTGTCGTCCGCCGTCATCTTGGTGCGCCGCGCCTGC
>JAMFLL010001513.1:0-15413 GCA_027475725.1 Pythium rhizo-oryzae | reverse complement strand
TTGTCATGCGCTGGCCAACTATCGCACCAACACCGCCAAGGTCAACCACTACATCCACTCATTCTTCTACCGAGCCAAACATTTCCGAATTCACAAGGACGAGGAGTGGACGATGCAGCCGATGCTATTTAACATTCACGTGCTGCTGCTGTTCAACAAGATGCTCCAAGACCCGTTGATGCAGAAGCACGAGTACAAGGGCTTCTTGGACTTCATTCGCGGTGTCGTCCGTGATTTCTTCACCCTCGCTGACAAGAACCGCCTTCTGTTCGTGGAGACACTGCTTCGCCAACCGTACGCAGCGAAGTCGTGCCTTCTGATGCAGCGCAACTACGAACCGACAGATGGATTGACCAAGTCGCGTGCTGAAGCTGTTGCTCTCGGTCGCCAAGAGAAACTCGATCGCATCACCGAAGCTCGTCGCCAGAAGAAGGCTCTAGACGCTGAGGATCTGGATGGCGAGGCCGAGTTCACGTTCTCCCTGGATTCGACAGATTTTCGGGCCTCGTCTCTCGTTACATCCTCGGAAAATGGTATCTCCGCCCAGGCTAATGCTGCTCGTGGAGACGACGATGATGACGGTGAAGCCGAGTTCGACTCGACGCAGGCGACGACTCGACCGAAGCGCCGTTCTCAGGCCGCCACAGATCGCGCAAAGAACTGGACCAAGGTCGAAGACCGCTTTCTCAAGAAGGTTTACATGCAATACCGTCATCTGCCGTCAGTGTACGAGGTCATTTCGTATGAGGATATGTTCCAAGACCGCGATCGCACACCCGAACAGATCGAGCGTCGTGTCAAGTATCTGAAGCTGCACCGAATGACTCATGATTCGTCCGACGAAGAAGAGAATGATGGAAATGGCGACAAGGACGGACAACGTGATTCAGCTGACGAGAACCAAGACGAGGATGATGATGAGTTCCGCCCTCATACTTTTCGAAACGACACCACGGTTGACGAGGCGCGGCTCCCGAAGGGACTCTCTATGGATGATGACAACTCAGACGAGGATGCATCTACTCGACTTGGTCGCCGTCGTCGCCTTCGTCGTGCAGCTGCTAAAGATGATGATGACAGTGATGACGACCTCTTTGCTAGCGCAGCCTCCCAGTCAAATCGAACTGTCGTCACTGATAACGCACCGGGGAATGCGGAAATGGGCGACGCGAGTCAGTTTAGCGGTGCCATGGGCGATACAGAGGTGTTCCCGGAGAGCACACCGACATATTTGACCTACTCCGCTCCTGCCGCTATTCCACAAGAACCTCATGATGTCAACATGCCGGAATCGAATTCCTCTCCGGCTCGTGACGACGGCCCTGAGGACGAAGAACCTTTGGTTGTTGGTGGTGAACCTGAGAGCCAGCGCAAGCGTCCGCGAGACGACGAAGACCACGTCGACGATATGGAGGTTTCCTCGCGTGGGTCTCCTTCCAAAAAGATTGCGCGCGACGAAACCGCGGATGAGCAAGTTACCCAAATGCTCCTGGACACGGACGAAGACACACAGATGATCAACGAAGAAGAGCAGGAAGCTGAACTGTGATTTAAATGCCGCAATTGTATCGCTGTTCTTTTGTGCGTTTTCATCGTCGACTAAAACAAATAATTCCTCCTCGCACCCTCTCGACTACCTTGCAGCACCATTTCCGTTAGCATATCCTGCGGCTTCACCATCCGCTGAGTCGTCTTCGACGCCGGAGATGTCGATGCGGTGGGCGCTCACGATCTCTGAAAAACACTGCGAGCGGAAAAGCGCCTGATAGAAGAGACCGTCCTCGGCTGCTGTGCGGGAAGCGAGGAACTGGGTCTCGTCAAAGATCACGACCGACTCCTTCGTGTCTCCCACCACGAGGCATGCCTCCGTGTGGCCCTCGAGCAAACCGGAGAGCAACTCGAAGCACGCGACACGGATCCGCTCCTCGTCGTTCTTCAAAGCGCTGCCGTACAGATCCATGTCGTCCACATCTGCTGGCTGCGCCTGCGCAAGCGTAAGCCCTGAGTTGAGCGGCACGAAGTCCATGTCCTCGGCGCGCGGCGTGGGGCGTAAGATCTTGTCAAGCCGGAGCTTGGCCTTTTCGAATGCGGCTGGGAGGAAGATCGTGCTACTCGCAGTAGCCGTCGATCCGCCATCAGCGCTCGTCGTTTCTTGAAGTCCGAGACGCCGCCACGCCACCGTGTACCGCGCGTCCACAAACTCGAGTACCTGGCGGTCCATGTCGGCAACTGCGCAGAAGCCGGATGTCGGCAGATCGCCGCGCTCGGCGTACGAGCTGTGCAAGCCCACGACAATAGGCGTGGGGCACTGCAAGTACGACAGCAGCGGCTTGGGCAGCACGGGTGCGTACACGTGGCACCACGAAAAGGGCCGCAGCAGGCACCGCACGGCCTCGGCGCAAGCCGTGAGTAGCGAGTACTGGCTGGAGACGAAGACAACGGAGCACTCCAGCAGAGCGCACGCAAGGATCTGGAGCGCGATGGCCGAGCCAAAATACTCGAATAGCGGCCGGACGGACACGTCCACCCGGGTGTCCATGAGCGCCTTCCGCAGTGCACGTTGGGCGGCGCCGCTCTCCGAGCGGGTGCGCCGCCGCATGAGCTCGATGGGGATCTGGCTCACGAATTGAGTGGATGGCACAGGCACGTCGTTCACAAAGAGCTTTGCCAGCACCACCGGGTCGAGTCGCTCGTTCGGCTGACTTTCCGCGAGGTGAGTCTCCAGGATGCATCGCAGTGTTCGCACAAGCGGGAATCGAGACAGAATACACAAGCCTTTCGCCGCGAAATAGATCTTCTGATGGCGGCCAACTGGAACGGCTTCGTATGTCAGGTACACGTATCCGTACAGGAATCCATCTCGACCGCTTTGCTGAAAGGGGAAGATCATATCGCTCGGTGGCTTTCCACCGCAGACTGACTTCTTTAAGCAAAGACGGCCGTCAGGGACAAGAAACGCCTTGACGCGATTCGACAGTGCCTCGAAGCTCTCCTTGGGAGCGTTATGTAGCCGCGGGTTCTCCACAGGGTAGAGCACCACAATCGCGCGCGGGTCTCCCTTGCCCTTTTTCTCGAGCGCTGTCGAAAACGTCAGCACTGCATCGAGTGCAAGATCCTGCTGCGCCAGTTGCTCCGTGCCCGTCTCATCTGGAGCCTTCGCATCCACTGACGCAAGCGTGGCAGTGGGGGCGTCGTAGTGTGGCCGGTAGTGCACTTGAAGTCCGTCCGGAAGCTTTGTCAGGCGAATGATGCTCTCGAGATTGAGAACCATCTTGGAAAAGTCCAGCGCGTCGTCCCCACCGCCTTCTGAGCTGGCGTCCGAGTCGGCGCCACTGCTATCATCACTCCCGCTTGGAAGCTCATTGGATGCTTCCATCGGGAGCATGCCAAGTGGAGCCCCCATGTACTCATCAGACTCATCTTCACGAATCTCGTCATATTTGTCTTCCGCTGAGGCCGATAACATGGATTCGTCGTCATCCGACTGTCCATTCTGTCGAAAGGAGGCATACTCGAGCGACGAGAAGGTTCGCGAGAGAAGCTTCGGGGGCGAGTCCTCTTTCGATTCGTTCTTGTCCAAGTGGATTTGGCAGTCCTTGAGTGCGATCTTGTACAGGTTGCTCTTCATGAAGCGATTGAACCAGGACGAACGAAGCATCACGAATATTTCCTGTTGGGCTCGAATGAACAGCGACTTTGCCACTGGCTGCGGCGGCGACAGCTTGTCGTCCATCTTCCGCTCGCTGATGGCCGCGAGCAAATCGTTCTTCGTCGCAAGCGTGATCGCCTGGGAGTCGTGCTGCGCCTTCTTCAGCAGCACTCGCGCAAGCTTCCAGAATGGGTCGTAGCTCTCGGTCTCGAGCAGAGGCTTCAGCACGTACTCAACGTGGAGCCAAAAGTACAGTTCAAAGTGCTGCCGACTCTGCATGAGGAAGAGCAAAAAGTAGTGGGCTGCCCGCGGTTGCTACAATCACAAACCCCATATCAAAGCCACAAAGCATGTCAGCATCTCTGCACACTCGTGCAAGTCCATGCTGTCACACTCTCACCTGCAGAATGCGCTCCATCGGCACCGACTCGGTGTCGTTCTCCGTGTCGATGAGCATCTGGAGATATTCACGGCTCTTGAGGAAACGCGGCATCTCCTCTCGTGTCAGCCGCATGTACGCCAGCTTCTGGATCGGGAAGAAGCTGTCGAGCACCTTGTCGCTGGAGTCAATGCTCTCGCGCACTAGCGCCTCGAGCTCGTGGGTGAGCTCGAGCGTCGTCGCGATCTGGAACTCGGACTCGTGGTCGATGTACTTGTTCCAGATCTTGAGCGCCTGCTCCTTGCGCTTCTCGTCAGCCACGAGCTGCAGCTGCTCGATCTCGAGCAGAAACAGCAGCACTTGGTGGTAGTTGGTCGTGCGCGCGACCGACGGTGGCGCGTCTTCGTCGTCGGACGAGAGCCACCGCAGCAGATACGGCAGCTTCTTCGGGTCTTTGACGATCTCCTTAAGCGTGAACGGCACGTGGCCCTGGAGCCGCTGGAACGACTCGGACGAGAGCCCGAGCAGCTGCCGCTGCTTCTCCTCGGGCGTGAGCGACTGCCGCCCGCGACTCCACTGCAGCCGGTTCGGTCGGAACAGCTTGCGCAGCTTGGAGCTCACGGGGAAAAGCTCCGAGTGCGGCGTCGGCGGTAGCTCGTGAGCGTTCGAGGCTGTCGCTGTTGTTGTCGTTGTGCTGTTGGTGTTAGTGTTGTGCGGCGGCAGCACGAGCGCGAGCGACGCCTTCTTCGCACGCGCGGCCATGCGGTTCGAGAGGCTGTTCACGGGCAGCGAGTTGGACCGCCCGACGCCCTGGGATGGCACGTCGGCGCTGGCTGTGTCTGTGGGCGCCGCAATGTTGATGGAGGCGATGCTGGCGCTGCCCGTGGCGAGGGAGCTGTTGGGCGCGTGGCGGGCAGCGCTCCGGGTCTTGGACGCGCTCAGCGGCCGCGGGGGTCGTGCTGCCGCCACGCCCGCGTCGCTCTGCGACTGGCCCGGCTGTTGGTGGCCCTGTTGCTGTGCGTCCTCGCCGAAGAGCCACGCGTCGAGACTCATGGTCTTGATGCCGCGCATCGTGATGGAGGGGCGTTTCCGTCACGGGGAGGGGAGGGGCGAAAATGGCAGAATGAAGCGCACCTGAGTTGCCGTTGTATCCGATACGAACAGTGTGATTGCACTCGTACGGTTCCTAACGGCCCGAATTCAATACCGTTCTCACCTCAAAGAGCTCAGTTGCCGACGAGCTCAACCAAGGACACCACCAGAAGCGACCATGGCGACCGCGCGGCCCGATGCTCTGCGGCTCTACCGTCGCATCCTCACGCTCCACCGCCGCAAGCTCGATCCGCGTATGCGCGTGCTGGGCGACGCCTACGTTAGGTACGCGGCGCGGCACGAGCGTCCCGCTCCTAGGCACCAGTTGGAGCACAGGCTCACGCGCGCTTGTTGTGAATGATGTGTGCAATCACAGAGACGAGTTCCGCCGCCACAAGGACGCCGCGCCCAAGTTTGTGCCGCTGTTCATGAGCGAGTGGGAGAAGTACGCGACCGCGCTGGAGAAGCAGCAGGACCAGGTGCGTGTGTCGGAGTACCGTTGTTGCGGCAACCGAACGAGGCGATTTAACGACTCGGTACTCTGGAATCTGCACACATAGTTCGGGCGCGAGCTGCTGGAGTCGGAGAAGTCGCTTCTCAGCGGCGAGCAAAAGGAGAAGCTGGAGACGCTGAAAGACGCCGCCAAGTCGGTGGGCGAGGCAATGTCCTAAGATGTTCTAGTCCGATGGTGATGAATGTAATACGATAGAGCCTTCACCTTGCGCTATGTAATACTTCAAGATATTTTCTCCTGAGACAGAAATGTAATGAGTAATGAGTTGCCTGAGAGGAGGATACTGTTATAAGTGCACACCACTATTACACTCAGGCGCGCGCTTCGCACGCGGGACATCTCGAAGCGACGCTCGACATTCTTGCCGTTCTCACTGCACATCAATCTATGCATCGCACGATGGAATCACGCTGTAATCCTCATGAAAATACCGATACCCTATCCAATGTACTGATTGTTCGCCAACCGAGCCATACATCAGTACTAATATCACAGACCAAGCACAAGCTCCTGCCGAAAGCCCCATCTATCACACTCGCACACCGAGGCCGTGTCGGAGGCTCTGCTTGCGGCTCCATCCGTCCAATTCCATTCTCTCGGGCCCATCGCCAGAAGGCTCTACCTACAGCGCTCTGTAACGCTGGGTCGTTAGGCGATAGGTTCCTGCAACAATGGCGTCTAGCATCGTATTCAGCTCCATTTAACGACAGACCGTCCCTTTCACATCACTTGCAGCAAGAATAGCTTTTAGCTGATGGTCACTCCTCGTCTACCTCTCATCCAGCTTTCTGTGCCAACGCGCCCGGGGCACGCGTCGGGAACGTATTAAAACCTGTTACGCTTTTACTGACACACCTGTTACCACGCACAAACTCCTGAATATCTGTCATTAATGCTGAGCATCTGTTGCGAACAGATCACATAATCTGACAGATATTCGGTAATGAAAACCTGTCACAGAACCATGTCAATCGACATACCAACACATGCCCGTGGTGGCGGTGTAGCACATGCGGTGCCAATGCCATGGGGTTATTGTAGGACATTGTTAATCGAGGAAGTTGAAACATGGAAGCAAGTGTAGTCATTGTTTGGCAGTTGCCCGACCTTTCAGTACCACTCGGTGGTCAATCGCAGCTTTTCCATCCCACGCAGAATGTGATGAAGTGGGCGGCTTTCTCGGGAGAGAATTCGGTTGCCCCGTCGCCCAGCCCCCGCCAAGAAAACGAGCAACGGGAAGATCCCAGTTGACGTTTTAAGAGGTCTATGGGGTAGACGCTCTTCCTTTTCCCCTTTTCGGCTGGGTATCGAGGCAGCCCCTCCGTGCCTGGCTAAGACCTAGCGAATCGAAGCAGGGCTTCCGGTCTAGGTTTAGTTTGTAGTGTATTTTGTGTGTTATTCCGACTGGTTGGGTCGCACGTGGAGGTACTGATGAACTTTAAGAGCTAAGACTGGTTAAGTGTGGAAACTATCAGTGTGGTTGCATGTCCCCTTTGGTTTAAGCTCGAAGAACCATCAAATAAAGGGTACACAACGTGAGGGACTAGCCAGAGCTGGTTGAGAACCCAGCTCGCTCGCTTGTCTTTTTATTACCAGCTAGCAGCGCGACCCCTTCACTGGGACTAGCTGGTAGAGGGAGAGTTCAGAGTATATCTGCGTGTTTAGCGTTTTGTATACACCACTTGATCACAAGAAGCCGTGATCGGTTGCGACATATCGGACAGATTCAAGTACACGTACAAGACGCGCTACGAGTCTTCCGGCAAGATTATGCTTTGCGCTTATTGGTTTTTGGTCTAACCTTTATTCACTTTCACTGTGCAGGTGTGCATGCGGTGTTGTCGAAGTGTCGTTCGCATCAACCATGCAGTCGTGTCCTAAAAATCACAAAGCGCAGATGGAGGGACGGCTACAATCTACTTGGCGCGGGTGCTCACAATACGGATGATGACTTGCTCGGATCATCAAGGCCGAGGTTGAGAGTTTGCTGCTTCTCGGTCTTGGCGCGGGACGAGTCGGAATATGATGTTGCACAAGTGCATCAAGAATCCGGATGCTTACCCACATTCCAAAGGTCCGTCAGATGGAGGACCGCAAGATGTACCTGAAGCGCCACTATAGCGGTGGATGAGAGTTCGACACCTTCATGTCGCTGATGGGATGGTGCTCATCAAGGATGTGCCAGACGCATGGGCAGTTTTTCCGGGGAGCACGATCTGCTGTCGGATCTAAGTGAACTTATCGTCCTCGACACGTTCGAGCACCAGACCACCACCCAAGGAGAGTCCGTCGCATAGTTTGGGATGATCTTCACTTCGCGTGCGGTCTTCAAGAACGTTGAGCGTGCTGTTCGCAATCAGGACGGATCGCTCGTCATGTCGACTGACGGTACGTACCGTATCCACTTTGGTCGGTGGACGCTTGTCGACTCCGGCTCCGTCGGCGTTGAGTTCGCTCGTGGTGAGTCGTGCAGCGCTTCCGCCCATGAGTTACATGTTCGTTCGGACGAAGCGTGCGTTTGCGCACGCTTCGTCGCACGAGAGAATGTTTGCGGCGACTGTCAAGTACGTCCGTGAATTTTTGACATCCCGGTCACTGTGTGCAGTGCCAGCATCGACCACGCTGGGTGTATTGCACTTGCCATCGAATCCGTTTGGCCAACAGCGATGTGTTGACGTGCTGGCCAAATCTCACCCGTCAGGCGTCGAAGAGACGTTCTTCCAGGCCACGGCTCTCATCCACATCCGGCTTCCCCACAGCTCCCGTTCACATCAGCAGTTTGTTGCTTTGGTGCGCGCTATTGTCTCTTTCTGGGGAGAGAAGGGTGAGGATACGAATGGGACTTGTTTGAATCGGTGCACGTTGCGCCCACGACTAGTCAAGGTGGGCGGTAAACGGTAGTTCTGTTCCCGGGTTCCTCGCTTTCCAACAACCGATCGAGTCTCATCATGCGGTGATCGAGACTATCGTTATCGACTACAAGACGGCACCTACGGTAACTGTATTGAACACTGTGATCCCTCGACTCCCTGCTCTACGAGACATCAAATCTCTCCTGGTGCTGTGCTCATTATGCAGAAGGTAATCGCCAGGCCGTGCTTGTTCTTTCAATCGCTAACATTGCTACGTTGTTATGTATTGTAGGCCCGCTTTTGACCGATGCCGTGGTCAAGACCCACCTCCACCTCGTCAAGACTGAGAACCACCTCAAGGAATACACCGGTCAAACCCGCTCGCGATCTGTTCGGCGGCTCCCGACCGAGCGCGGGACTGCGACGCGGGTATACTTCAACAGCTCGAAGGCTATGATCAAGGAGGGGAGTTTGTGCGGATCCGTCGTTGACCCCACACGAGTCAAACTGTGGGTCAGCTTTGCGTTGTGCGTCAGTGTCTAGCCTGCGTCTAACGTGTTCCTTTCCCTGTATTTAACCCTTTTGTTACCCGATACATTCCTAATGTAAGGATTTCCTAATGTTTTCCGAGCCAAATATCTAAAACCAAGCAGATTGCTTGGTTTTACCGATATCAGATATATCATGATTAACAGGTTTACAGCTAAACTAATAATCATTTTTTGTAAAACCAAGCAGATTGCTTGGTTTTATGAAATTTCCGAAACGTGCATTTATTGGCTAATAAACTCAAAATTCCTAAAACCAAGCAATCTGCTTGGTTGTACTAGCGAGGTTTTATACCCACTTTTGTAAAACCAAGCAGATTGCTTGGTTTTACGGGATTTGGCAACAAAAGGGTTGAAGCTTCACTTGCAGGGAAACTGAACAGGGCAAGCACCGTGGAGTCAGTCAAGTTCGAGTACCAGAGCCTACAAGTTGTCTCGGTTGACATGGTAGCCGCCGACGAACTACCCGTCTTCGAATCAGTGCCTGTTTGGTCGTTGGAGAAAGTATGTGTTTGTGGTGGATTGGGCATGGGATGCGTGGCCAGGTATACTCTCAACAAGACACTCCTGATGAGTAGATATCACAGATACGGGCAGCGATCAAGTGCACGTGCATGAGCTACATCAGTCGGGATGGATGTGCTCGCATAGCCTTGCGACACTTTCGGTATTGGACCGGTTTGATTTGGGGCTCGCCGTCGCCCGAGTGCTTACACGCTTGCTGGGCCCAGGTCGCCGCCAACCACGAGGGGTGGCTTCTACACCCTAGAGAACCTCGAGCAGCGGTTTACAATGGCGCCAGGGAAGCCGCTCATGTGGCCGTTTGTTGACAAGTCCACGTTCCTGGTGGTGATGTCGAGAACGAGGAGTATTGCGTCGGCCAAGTCGGGCCTGTGCGGCTTGGGATGGACGGTATCTACATCTGGATCATCCAGTTCATCACAGGTGGGTGGAAGGAGTGCAATGTCCTCGATCTAGCTGAGGGGAAATCGCCTTGCGCACGTCATGGGCACGCGATGATGCTCTAGGTCGAAATGCATCCTTGGCTTTGTTGCGTTTAATGAATCTCTCTATATGTACGTATGCGGCTGCGTCGCTCCCGCATACATGGTTAAGACACGGTCGTAAGCAGGTCGACGTCCCATTACCCGTAAACGTAGGCTGTCGACAACGCACATAAGAACGCGTCGCACGTGTGCTTGAATCAAGCTGCGCAAGATTTAAGCCGACGATCTCGAGTAGAATGTGAGGGTGATCGCCGCTGTTCGCGGCCAAAAGCGTCTTTATGTCGATCTGGCTGCATGGGACACCTCGTTGTGGTCCACCGGGGAGTACGCATGACTGACGTCCTCTTCCAGGAGCGCAAACACCCCGTCACTGAATGGAACGAGGTTTGCTCGCTCGTGCGTGACACAAATCCGCGCGAACGTCAGTGCAGGTTGCGCAGCACTCGCCCAAGACCATTGGACATTGGCCTTTGGGCACTTTAACCTGCTTGCTCTGTACCACACAGGCATTCGGTTCTCTTTCTCGACGCGGTGCCGCGAAGCGGCTCGCCGTGGGCGGTCTGGTCCCAGGCCACGACTACACGTTTTTGCCTGTTAAGCACGATTTTCTGCAGCTACGCCGTGTCTACCGCAAGCACGTCATGATCCACCTTCCCACGGTCCCTGTAAAAGCGCCTGCTGGTGCCGCCTTAGGCTTGGAACCGTTGTGGATCCTCATCAGGAGCTCATGGCAATACCATAAGAGTCGGCGGCGCCACTCAACGCAACCGTGGTGTCAAAAAAAAGACGAGACGTGCGTCCACCACCGCGAGCCACGTGGTGCGCGACTCGCTTGCATTTGACGCGGCCAACGCGGTGATTCGCGGGACGTCGACAGCAGCGCACCTCGCTTTGCCCTACAGCTGTATCTCCCAGTCCAAATTGTGCTCTGTCACCAGCTTCATCACGATCGTCGTCACCGCACTGTGCCCGCGAACGCGATCTCCCTCAAACTCTCGTCACGTCGCCTCCGCAATCGTCGTCTTCATGAGCTACGCGGCGCTCGCACCTCGTGACACCGGTTGGCGCCTTTTCGACGATGGGCTTCGCCGTTTTGTACGACAACATCGCCGCTCGGGTGGGGCTGACCGGCTGAACAACGACTTCTTTCGAGATTGGGCGGACATCCTGACACCGGCTCTTACCAGCGAGTACAACAAGATCCTGGATGGAGGTGAGATGCCGGCATCTTTTGGCGAAGCGATCATTGTACCGCTCCCAAAAAACGGTAAATCCAGCAACCCGATGGACTACAGGCCCATCTCTCTCCTCCAGTCTAGTTACAAGATCCTCACCAAACTGCTGGCGGCGCGGCTCCAACGAAGCCTCGGCAAGGTGATCAACGCGGACCAGAATGGCTTCGTCCGCGGCCGCGACATGGCCAATAACATCTTCCTCATGCAAGCTATCTTGGCTGCACCACACGAGACGGACGATGATACGGCGGCCGGCTCACCGGTAGCAGTGCTGCTCGACTTCAAGAAGGCATACGACTCGTTGGACCGTGGGTTCCTCACCGCAGCGCTACAGGAATTCGGTTACGCGCCTGCGTTCATCCAGCTCGTCGAGCGGCTGCACGCTGGGACCACGGCAAGGTTCCTCGCGAACGGCGATCTCTCCAACCCGCTCAGTGTCCGCACCGGCATCCGCCAAGGCTGTCCTCTGGCGCCCCTGCTGTTCCTCCTCGCTGCGGAGACACTCAAGTATGCGGTGGCTCAAACGCCCGGTATCGACGGCATTCGACTCACAAGCGGTGGTTTCTCCTTTCAGCACAGTTTTTCGGCCTTTGTTGATGATTCGGTAGTGTTCGTCGCCCGTGGGGACATGCTTGACGGGGTCGAAGTAACACTGAAGGAATTCGCGGAGATATCAGGGCTACAGGTCCAGCCGACCAAAAGCCACGCGATCGTGTTGAACCGACATTGCAAGGACACAGTCATCGGTTCCTTCCCGATCGTGCCGTTTGGGGAGACGACTCCCTACCTTGGCACGGAAATTGGTCTCGGTGACGCGGCGCTGATCAACTGGGAGAAGCGGCTTGTGAAACTCGAGCGAAGTTTAGGAGCGCCAGTCGACTGGTGACTAATTTGCATGACCGAGTCACGGTCCTCAACACCATCGGGCTGCCGGCTGTGCTCTTCACCGCGAAATACGCGACACCCTCACAGCAAGTGCTGCGCACACTAGATTCGATTTGGCGGCAATACCTATGGAACGGCACCATAACATCGGCACCTCTTCGCGCACACAAGCTCGCGCAGCCGATTCTGGCCCTGAAGCGGGAAGATCTCGGTCTTGGTCTACGCGATATGCGAGAAGCGATGGTGAACCAAGCGGCTCGAACGATTCTACAGTGGAACGCGCGGCCTCGAGATAAGTACTGGGCGGCTCTGCACTATATGCTCCAAGAGGCGATCCCGGGCACATCAACGGTACTTCACTCCTACCCGTCCAAGCACGCACTCGACGTTGTGGCCCCATTTGACGGGAAAATGCCACTGCTTCGTGCAGGTTGGACGAGAGTAAATAGTAGCGTGGCGGGGCGGTACCCTGTAGCACCAGTGATCACCAACCTGAAGAGCGACGCGATTAACGCCGCATCCCTAACCGACGCCGGATTGTGGTGGACATCGTCCCGTACCGGTTGCTTTACTCTCCCGGCGGCGACCAATATCGACTGGCAGCATGTTAGTACGGTGGTGTATGCATCTATGCCTCACGAGATCCGCAGTTTCTGGGCCACGTTTCCGTGGACGGACAATGTGTGGGTTATCGACGGAACAGGAGCAGTTCTCAAACAGCGTGATTTTCCAGCTATCTCGATCTCAACCTTGGGCGAGCTGGACCTCAAGCCAGAGGGGGAGCGCTCTTTCTCCTTCCGAAACCCGTGCGCACAAGATCCGTTCCGGCTGCGGCGTTCCCAGCGGGACCAACTTGTCCGTTGGCTACAGATCATCATCGTCAACACAGGATTCCACGCGGCGGATCCATTTAGTTGGGCACCGAACCGCGCCTACAGCCTGAACACCCACCCTAATTTTGACCGGTACGAGTGGCTCCTGGACGAAGCAGCGACGGGGCCGCAGCAACGCCTACGAGGAAGTTCGTTGCTGGAGAAATGGAGCTCCCATACCGCGACACCAGGAGGACCCAGCGTGATCACTGCGATGGTCAAGGAGTGGGGACAGGCGGTGGAGTTCACGGCAGCAGTTGGCGCCGATCCTGTGCACACGGACCTGCAAGCCCTTCAAGACGACGTCGCCGGTGCGGTAATTCTGGCAGGCCACCCAATCCTGCATCACGGCCCCACACTGTTGGCCCCTCGGACAGTATACAACCGCGCACGTCCGAAGCAAGAACTCCGCTTTGGGCTCGAGTACGCTCTCTGTATCCGCCGCCGCCGTGAACGGGCAATACTTTTGCTCATCGACCGTCTACACAGAGCCCGCGAACGCGATCCCGACATCCACGAGACACTCACCGGGCGCTTCATCCGAGCGGTGCACACACGAGCAGAGGGTGAAACCTCGTACCAAGCAATCTTTCGCTACCGACTAACGTTGGGCGCACTCAACCTCCGCAGCAACACCGGCGAGAGCTTGCCGTGTCCGCATGAGTGCTGCGTCTCACACCTGACCTCTGCGTCGATCACACATACACTGTGGGAGTGCCCGGTGGCAAAGAGAACTTGGCAACAAGTGCACAAGCAGTGGACGCGACGTCCCATAGACGCCGATCGAGATGCATTTTGTAGAAGTAGTCTAGGAATAGAGCGACCGGTTCTCGCGCGTGACATCCGGCACGATCTTCGGACGGACTCGACGGACCAAGGCGTGCTCACGGCCGGTCAACGTACAGCGTGGCGCATTATTCAAGCCGTGATTCCACACCAGCTCTGGCTCCATCGCAACGCAGTGGCGTTTCAAGGCACTGTGGAGTCGATCCACAGTGTGGCGGCGAAGACGGGGGCGGTGATTGAGAAGCAGATCTCAGCTCTGGCAGCGGCGAAGCGGCTGCGAAGCGACTCGTACGACTTTGGGCAGGCGCTGGGGGCGTTGATGCGCGCACTCACCTCCAATTCCGAGACTCTCCGACCAGACGCCCGGCACGTCCGACTCTACTACGATGGGGGCGCGCGTGGTAATCCGGGGTGCAGTGGATCAGGTAGTCTCATTGTGGAGCGCCAGAGCGAGGAAGCCGAGTGGGAGATCGTGTGGTGGGCAGCGACTTACTTGGGGGAGAAGAGTACCAACAACGTAGCAGAACATGAAGCGCTCGCGCAGGGGCTGGAAGAGGCAGCTCGTAGATACGGCGGGACGAATGTACGCGTGACGGTAGTAGGCGACAGCATGCTGGTGACGCGTCAACTCAAAGACCAGACCCGGGTGACCTGCCCCAACCTATTCAACCCGTTCAAGCGCTCGCTCAACGCACTCATGCTCATCTACGACTACAGCTTCCAGCACACATTACGCACCGGGAACCAAGCGGCCGACTGGCTGGCGAACTTCGCCATGGACTCCAAGACCTCACATTCCAGCTCCGCGGGCAGTAGCTCGGCGTACGCCGCCACGATGAACGCTCTTGAACCACTGGTGCAACAGGACACGCAACATGCGTGGTCAGCGACGTCCCCGCCCAAAGACCTGATACAACAGCTTCGAGACCGCATTTCAAGCAGCCACAGCTCTTCACCAGCATCACGTAAACGGCCCCGGCCCATAGCGCTCCTCACGACGACACCAGCACACCCACGCCTCACAGCACGCCTAGGTAACTGACCCGATACCATGAGGAGGAGTATATAGTTTGGCACAAGCCTTGAGCTAGCTAAGTGAATATGAACCTACCTTTCCCAAAAAAAAAAAAAAAAAAAAAAAAGACAACATCGCCGCTGCTACAACGCTCCCGTCACGTGCACCATGACTCACGACAAAAAAGAACACCACTCATCACTCAAAAGTGGTTGTTGTTTTGCTGAATATGTGAGTGATGGTCTTAGAAGGTACGGAGTTGACTCCGTAATTTCACGGGCGATTGGATATAATCCAGCACCACAAACATTTGTTGGCCAATAGCAGCTATCCCGCCTGGAGACGCTTCTTGCCATCTTCACATGCTTCCTAACTCTTCGCTTCGCTTCGAGAACACATTCAACGGTAGCATACTACAAAAATACCAGAGCCACCTGACCATTTCGTCACTTTGGGGGGGGGGGGGGGGGGGGGATCTTTCGAGACGCATGATCAATTTCACGTGAGCACTTTTTGGTACCCGTTTATGTTTCGCGTGCGTAGTGGAAGTCTCGATTTCCACAGTCTCATACAGATATG
>JAMFLL010001512.1:0-15417 GCA_027475725.1 Pythium rhizo-oryzae | reverse complement strand
GGCGACAGCGATGTGCGCCAGGACGGCAAGTACCCGCTCGACATCCTCGCGCCTAAGCGGCTCTACTTCGACCCAGATATGGTTCCGACAATGCCGTCCACCGAGGCCGAGACGGGGGAAACAGCGTGACTCATGACACGTAGTAGTGAACCGCTGCACCGAGGCCACCACGGGCTCGACGCAGAGGAAAGACGCGGAAATTATGAACCTGCCCGTGAGTCGCAAGAGCCCCTGAAGCCCCAGTGCGGTGCTACTTCTTGATGCCTCAACACGAGTATAGTTATCGCTCATAACCACCACCAGCTAGAACCTTTAGTGGATTGGAAACGACACCCCAAACATGATCCTTTCACTCTGAACGCGTCCTCGCATGGGATCCTTCGATTTGTCCTGACGAACGCCGCTCACAACCCTACGCCCCCGCATGCTATTTCCCGCTCACCCGTGACGATAAGATCGGAGGAAGCACCTCCCCATATCACGTGGACTTGCGACACACGAAATCCTGCTGCACGTTATCGCGTTATCAATGGTTTCGGATGACGATGTTGGCTCCCAATTAAACCAGGCATCTGGTGGTAATTGCGGTTCTCCTTCCTCGCAAGGGCGTCGCACCCCGAACCGCAACGAATGCCTCCGATGCCACCTTCGACGGTGTGACGCCGCCGACGAGGATGAGCGCCGCATCGTTGTCGCCGTTCGAGTGTTCAGTGGGTAGGCTCCTTGCTGAGCTCTCGTCGGTTTTCACTCCCGCTTTTGTCTCCTGCCCGACACCTCCGGCCGCCCACAAGAAGACATGCACTTGCTGCGCCTCGGTCTCGTCGGCGCACTCGCCATGGCGCTGGTGCTGCTCCTGGAAACCACGAGCAACCATCTCGGCGTGGCCGCGACACACCCGCCTCATGCGTCGAGAGCCGCGCCCCGCACGCGCTTTGTGCCGGCGCCGCGTCGCCCGCGCGTCCGGCCGTCGCAGGTCCCGCCGCCTAAACGACTCGCCGAGCTGCTCGCGGAGCAGCGCAAGCGCGAGCTCAACAGCGACCGCCAGCTCAAGCAGCAGCAGCAGATCCGCTGGAATACGCTGGAGCTCCAGCGCCGGCTCGCGGCCACACCTGCCAGGCGCCGCTCGTCGTAGCGAGCTCGCGAGGTCCATGAGGGTCGCATCGAGAACGACTTTCTGAATCGAGAAAAATAAAGTGCATATTGTTCCTTTTTTATGTACGAAAAGACATATTTCCGCATCTTTAGCTTGTCTGATCGGCGTCGTGGTCCACAGAGGAGAGGTGCTGCGGTGGCTGGGGAGGGGCTCGCTCAGCGTGCGTGGCGATTGGCGAGGCGGTCTTCGTAAGCGCGCCGCGCGGCTGGGAGCGTGCCACGCCGTTGGGCGCGCATCGTGCGCATCGTGCGGTCCTGTTGCTCGCGCGCGAGCTGCCTGCGTTGCTCGGCCAGTTGGCGCGCCCACACCGAGCGCGTCGTTGCCGCGCGCGCCGCCACGACGGCGAGGAGCAGCAGCAGCAACGACAGCAAGGGCCAGGCTCGCGCCATGCCTAAGGTGGTTGGACCGCAGAAGCAGAGTGCGCGGAGGGCTCAGCTACGTATGGATCAGGTATCTTGTCGTCTCCCCGCTCCGGCAGCAAAGGCGACTCGCACGGCAGGCTGATGGATCTGATGCGACATGAAGGACGTGCGTGTGCGAGTGAGAGGATACTCGATGCGGCTCGAGGAAAATAGCACTCGGGAGGGCCGCGGGGGGATGCGATCCATGCGAGCTTGATGTGACGTGATCGGTGGTGCGGTGTTCGATCCAAAATTACCTTTTTGCGACAAACGAGAAGAGCCGTTGGGGCGCGGGCAGTACAAAGCTTGCGAAGAGCGGACACCGAGGCGAGCGCGTACGCACAAGGCCCCTCAACCGCCGAGCGAGCACTGGAAACAATTGCACCAATCCAAAGCTGGTCTCCTGTCTGCTCCATATCCGTTGGTTGTGTCGACCCGTGGGCAGCATCGTAGTCACGACAGTGTCATCGGCACAATTCATGCAATGCAAGGCTTTCTGTGCGCCCCGGTAATCAGGCCCTACACGCGCGGCTCGTGGTGGGTTGTCTGTATGTGTTGCTGGTGTATTACAAAAAATGATGTGCCAGCCACGTTGTCGCTTCCCCGATCGGCTACACGCGCCCGCGCGCGAGTCGCTTTTCAAACCGGCGCTGCGTGGCCGAGAGTGTCTGCTGGCGATTCGCGCGCATCTCGCGCATTGCGATCGCTTGCTGGGCGCTGTCGAGCTGCAGCTGTGCGTCGCTTCGACGCTGTTGGGTCTTCCAACGCGCATCGGGTACGCTCCCCGCGCCTCCGCCCAACACGACGAGCCACGCGGCCGCGCAGATCAGAATTAGAAGCAGCCTTTGATGAACCATCGGCTGGAGGTCGCTGTGGAACGAGAAGAAAGGTTATGAGGTGCTCCATGGGGCGAAGTGCTCCGCGCCGCCCGCGAGAGCACCATCCCTCACATATAACACATTCCCGCACGATCTTTGTAAGTGGAAATAGCCATCGCCCGCGGCGTTCGAAGCTGCGGCCTATCGCCGAAACACAAGCCACGAGGCCCCTTCCCCTGTTGTATATTTACTCACACAGGCTCGCTGGGAGATTGGCCACCTGCCGAGACGGGATCAGAAGCCACTCAGAATACAGCATCGAGGACGAGGGCGGTGCCAAGCTATTCATTCTTCAACATGAAACGCTTGTTCAGCCAGGGAACCCGCGTCCCGATGTGCGGTACGTTGTGCCAGTGGTGGGCACTCGGTGTTGGATACCATTTTTATCAACAGCTGAAGATCACGCAGCTGCGTTGATCTTCGCACCTCCTGATCAGCTGCGCAGTGGACCGCGTCCCCGCGTGCACGCCGCCGCAGTCTGCTCACTCGCGCGACGCGCTCTCGTCCTCTCAACACGTCAGTTCTGCCGATACCCCACCACGCAGCGCATCACAAAACGATGCATCGCCTCGCATCCCTCGCCGCGCTCGCTGTGCTTCTAGCCGCGCTCTCCGCGCACAGCGACCGCGCCTTCGTTGCCGCGAACCACCGACACCACTCGACGCCCAGCGCCTCCGCCTCCTCCGCCTCGGCCAACGCACCGCGTGCCCACCACCACCACGCGGCGCCGCGCCTCAAGCCCAAGCGCCTCCAGGAGCTGCTGGCTGACCAGCGCGCGAGAGAGGCCGGCTCGCGCCGCCAGCAGGAGCAGATCGCGCGCATCCGCCAGCAGACCGCCCAGGACGGGCGCCGCCGCGATAGCAACTACCGGTACTGGTAATGCTGCCCCCTGTACTCAGATGGCTACAGTTGAACCGCTCTTTCCACTATTACATACCTAGACTTCACAATTTTTCAATACGTAAAATAGACGCTTTGTTTCAAAATTATACTAGAAGTAACCCAGACCAGCACTCCGGCTCCAGGTGCGAGAGATCTGCCTCGACGAGCTCACCTCTGAAACGCCGGGCATGTACAACAACAGCCAGCCGCCGCCGCCGGGCTACGCGCAGGGCTACGCGCCGCCGCCGCCGGGTGCGCCAGGCTACTACCCTCCACCACCGCAGCAGCAGCAGCAGCAGTATCCGTACCCGCCGCAGTATCCGGCGCCGGCGCCGTACCCGCCGCCGCCCGGCTACCCAGTGCCGCAGCCGGCCGCGTACCCTCCGCCGCCGCAGGTGTACTACGCGTCGCAGGGCCGCGCGATCTTCGCGCAGGCCACGAACGGATACATCGTGGCGCCGCCGCAACCGGCGTACCCGCCGGCGTACGTGGCCGTGCCGCAGCCCGCGTATGTGGCGTACCCCGGCGTGGTCTACGGCCCGCGCATGAAGTACAAGCACCGCAAGTACAAGGGCTACAAGGGCTTCAAGTGGAAGCACAAGGGCTTTAAGTGGAAGTGAGTCAGGGCCAGCCACAGAGTACACACGTACGTAGGAGTTGAGGAAGCGATCAACTCGTTCCTCGCAACATAAATAAACGCTGCGTCTTGTCCGTGAGGTGCTCCATAATCCTCGGGGCCTTGAAGATGGCGCGTGAGGGGATGGGGGGTACAGTACTGTTGGTTACACCATTCCATAATCACTGTGAAAAACGTGCAAAATACGATGATCGGGTTACGTATTAGTCCCCCCGGGGGGAGTCCTCATGGTTGTACCCCCTTGCGGCTGAACGACACGAGATCCTTCATGGCCGGCACCAAGCTCCACATCGTGAGCTGCTTCGCGCTCTTCGCGCTGCTCGTGGCGCCGCTGGCGTGGCGCCAGACGCAGGTGGAGCGCGTGGAGCTGCCCGACGAACGCATCCGCGCGCTCGCGTGGAACGCCTCGCGGCTCGCGCGGCCGGCGCGCCACGTGGTGCGCGTGTTCGCGCGTAACCCGCCCGCGGGCGCCGTCACCGCTCTCTCGGCGGCTGCGCCGCGCGTGCAGTTTGTGGTTTTACCCTTCAATCCCACGGCGCAGCAGGCGCAGCGCTTCGCGGAGCTCCAGGCGCACCAAGACGCGCAGCAGCTGGACGACGCGCTGCTCGAATGGTTACCGAAGAGCGGAAGTGCCACCGACGACGCGTTCTCGGTCGTGCTGCTCTGCCACGAGAAGGAAGACGTGGCGGCCACTGTTACCGTGGGCAAGCACCGCCACGCGTGGTCCAGTGCGTGCTCGCCGAGCGACGTGGCGTTCACGCGCGCGATCGCCGATCTCACCCAAAGCCATCTCTTCCCGCAGCACAACGCCATGGCGGTCGCCACGACCAAAGACGCGCCGGGCAAAGCGAACCGTGCGGCGCGCGTCGCCGTGCAGTATCGACTCCAGTTCACGCTGCTCCAGGAAGGTGGCGATGCGCAGTGGGGCTGGGACTTTGACAAGCTCCAGAAGCGGTACCTCACGCCCGTGCTCGACAAGGTTGGTGATCCCATACTCTGTTGATACTGTCGAAGAGAAGCTGACGACTGCCCTCGTGTATGCTGTAGCTCTCGAGCATCGCGCAGTTCACGGTCGAGCACCAGACGGTCCACTTCGCGCGCCTCGCCAAGGAAATCCACTCGGACGACGCTACGGGCGTCCACTACGTCCACGCCGACGACCTCAAACACGTTCGTGACACGTTGCTGTGGACTGGCACTTGGTAACGTTGACGACTAATGTTGCTTTCCCACGTGGTTTAGTTCAAGAGCACCAACGACTTTCTGACGTCGTCGGTGCTGGCGGACCGCGAGCAGGTGCTCCATTTCATGGCGGCATTGCCGTCGCGCGAGCACGCGCCGCTCGTGATCAAATCGGACGAGCGCGAGGCCACGGCGTTCGAGATCCCGAGCTGGGGTGTCGTCGTGATTCTCGACCCGCGCGAGCTCGCGCGCTCGCCGGACGCCGAGGCGAAGGAGCTGCAGCGCGTGGTGGGTCGCTTCGTGAGCCAGCTGCGCACGCTGCTCGGGCTGCCATCGTTCGTCAAGCGGCAGCGCGCAGCGGACGACGCCCACACGGGGCTCGTGTTCCTGCCGTCGCCGCAGCAGGGTGTCGCGCAGTGGGAGCTCGACGTCGTCGTGCGCCGCCTGCTGCGTCGGTACGTGTGTCATCTTGGCTGAGTCGGATTCGGGTTACGAACAAACCACTGACTCTCCTCTTCCGTGGTAATGTAGCCACGTGCGCTCGAGCATCGAGACGCTCCAGTCGATCGTGCAGCTCGTGAGCGACATGCCGGAGCTGAGCGTGCTGGACCGCGTCGCGCAGCGCATCACGCTCGCCGCCGAGCTCGTGGAGCGCGTGCTGGCGGCCACGTCAGTCGACGCCAACGCGAGCACCGACGAGGAAGCGCTGGCGCTGGACGAGGCGGCGCTGCTCGCGGTGGCGCGCCAGGCCGTCGAGGAGGCCGACGCCGCGTACTACGACCACACGATGATCCGGCAGCTCTACTTCCCGCAGGAGCAGCTGCTCGGCGTGTTCGCGCCGCTGCTGGCGCCGCTGCTGCTGCCGTTCTTCGTGGGCTGGCTCCGCGAGCTCAAGCACCTCCGCGCCAAGCGCAAGAAGAAGGCGCAAGAGCAGGCAAAGGCCCAATAAATTGAGCGTGGGGAGGTACAATGCATTGGGCTTGCCCGATGGGTTTGCGCATGCCGAAGATGTGTGTTTTCAACCGATTCTCACGAGCTCAACTCTCTTTTCCCACCTGGTGTGGAGATTCTCTGAGTGTGGCAGGCTGTTCTTTTATCGAACCAACAGAGACAGCTGCAAGAGCGGGCCACACGCTCGTCTGTCAAGGTATAGCTAGCAGGGTGTACCCACGATTTTGACATGACGTACCCACAATTCCGAAGTTGAAGGAGAGTCTTCAGGTGCCAGACAAGAGATGCGATTCCTCGACGAGCGACAGGAGCAGCGTAACTCATACGACGCCCCGTCTGGGTCCTCCGTGCCACTGGCACTGCCAGTGGCACGGAGCACAAACTGCCCCTTAGCCTTGCAGGTCGTGCGTTTCCAATCGGCTGTTGAGCACCGCTGTTCAACGCGCGCTTCGAGTGGGCGTGTTTTGCACCACCAAGTTCGCTCGCTCACGGCGGACAAAGCGAACTGGGGTGGTCAACTCCAGTTGGTCATTCTGGCGCGTGTGGGGTCCTCTTCTGTCCATGCTCCAAGCTGCTCACGCGCCGGTATGCATAGCGGCAGTCTGAACTGACTTCTCTCTACTGATATTAGTTACACCCGTATCCTGCTTCGACCCACTAAGAACAAGGAGATGGAACGAAGCGCTGGATGCGCTGGGTGCGTGCTTCTTTCCGTACGCGGCACGCACCACGTGCCTCGTTCCGTCTGCCTCGAGCGAGCGGGCCATAGGATGCCACATTCGTGCCGCCACGCGGAAATGGTGGGTTCGCTGTCCCACGCCGCCAGGGAGGGAGGAAGGAAGAAGGGGCCATAACTGCAAGTAGGCAGGACCAGGATTCGGCGGGTGGCCCCCACCCGCCACGGGCCTGGGTTGCTCACTTCCGGTTTTTCTCTGCGGCGACGAAGACTCGGAAGCATCAATACGACGACTCCGAAGAACCAATGGACGACGAGCTGTGGCGCAGCTTGCGCGCGCGCGACGGCGCACCAGAAGCAGAGCGGCTCGCCATGGTCTGCGAGGCTCACCACTTGACTCGATACGGCAGAGAAGGTCAAGATGAGCTTCCGTTCGAGCAGCGCCAAGTTCTCGTCGAAGCCGCGTGTGAACTGCTCGAGATACCAGTCGTCGAGTTGCTCGGCGAGCTGCGTGTGAGGCACGCGGCACCAGGGTTGGTGGTCTGCGGTGCGTTCGACCTGGACGCGCTAGCGATGAAACTCGTGGGCGGCGAGATCGAGGCGCTTTCTGTGCGCGAGCGCGAGGCGTTGAAAGCGAGGCTGGAGACGCGAGGGATGCTCTGCAGTAGCATCGGCGAGGTGGGCGCGTGGCTGGACAAGCTCTGCGGTGATCTGCCGACGCTTAAGAGGCTCCGCGCGGCTCGCTGGGCGACTATCCAGTCGTGCCTGGCTACCAGCGACGACGAGTCCGGCGCTGCCCGTGTGGACTGCGAGAACCACGTCTTGAAGCTGTGGTGCGCTGGCAGCAGCCTGCGCGAGACCGTGGTGGACGCTGGACTGCCGCCTGAAGTGGTCGACGCACTCGCCGAGCTTCGCGTGGACAAAATCGAGCGTCTGACGAAGAGCAACGTCAAGATTGCTGCGGCCAAGCTGAGCCGAGACGACCGGGTGCTGCTTTGGAAGTTGTGGGAGGAAAAGAGCGACGAGCACAAGGCGGAGAAAGCCGAGCGGGCCAAGAAAGCCGAGCGCCTCAAGGAAGCGTCGAACGAGGCGCGCGCCCTCGCCACCCGCTTGGCATCAAGTGTGGTCATCGCGGAGGAGACACAGAAGGAGGCATTGCAGACCGAGCTACACCGCATCCTCTCGGAGTTGGGAATGGGCGAGTGGCAGGCTGCGCTCCGGGCGCCGACAACTCCGGAGGAGTACGCGGCCAAAGTGACTCAGCTGAGCGCGGTCTTTTCGTCATCGGAGCAGGAGTTGGGTGCGGTCGTGGGTGACAATTACGCATCCGACGAGAGCGTGATCACGAAGGCGCACGCCGGTTCGGCGATGTACGGGTTTGCGGTCGGCATGGACCCCAGTGAATGCCTAGCCAAAGCGCCTCATCCGCTCGTGACGCCGCCACAGGGGAGTGAGCTCATGAGTCCATCGCTGCCAACGAGGTCGAACGTCGAGGTCTTCACCAGTGAAACTACCGCTTCCAAGTACAACTCGTCACTGCTCTCGAACGGAGTTACGATCGCTGCGAAAGTCCATGCTTGTGGGTATGGTGTGTCTGTCGACGGCAGCTACGGCTCTGAACGGAGCTCATCGGTGCGATCCTCCTCTCAGAGCGACTCGCAGACCACGACTGTCATCCAAATGGAGTACGAGTACGTTCCCACGCGAGCGTTTCGTTGTCCTGCGGACGAAATGCACTTGACGACCGAAGTCGTGGAAAAAGCGCTTGCGATCAGCCGTAGCCACGCGAGAGCCCGCCTCTTTCTGGAAGATCACGGATCGCACATTTCCACTGGTGTCCAGCACTTCGGCGGTATTTTCATCAAATGCGGGAAGCTCGTGGCGACGGAAGAACGCAGCACGGAAGAAATGTCGAACGTCGTCAAGCGCGAGATGGCCACCGCGTTCTCGGCGGGTGCGAGCGGCTTTGGCGTGTCTGGTGGGGCCGCGATCAACGTCGGCTCGTCAGGCACAGACGCGAGTGGAGAGGGTAGTGCACGTACCAGCGCGACCTATTCGTTCACGACAAGCATCATGTGCTACGGTCCCAAGATCGAGGACAAGACCATGTTTGCCAGTGTGCTAACTGCAAACAACCAGACGTGGTATTTAATTGATCGCGGAGACTTGAACCAGTTGGTACCCGTGTGGTACCTGCTGGAACGTACCGGAGATGAGGACCTTGCTGCCGCTGGGAAGCTGTTGTGCAACGTGTGGCTCGATCTCGTGCGGAAGTCGCCGTTCCTTGATCAAATCGGCGATTTAGTGTATCGCGCGCGATGCACGAACGGCGGATTGATTGGTCTCGGTTCGGAGACGCGGATGACCGAGGCCCTCACTGTGGGCGACGTTTTGGCGGAGGTGGAGAAATTGTGCTCCTTCGATATCGCCCGGATGGACGCGCACACGCTAGAAGATAAGGTGAAAAAGGTCTTTGCTACGATCGACGCGTTCGACTGCCAATCTGAGATTTGCGCGCTCGAGAAGGCGTTGAAGCGAGGTGGACTCCCGGATCTCTTGAAGAGACTCGCCGGAGTCGCGTCTCAGTCTTGGGCCGCGCCGACTCTGGATTTCCTCTCGAGTCGTTTTGACGAGTTTACGTTGAACAAGCTCAAGTCCGCGAATCCACCAGTTACGCTAGGCAAGGAGATTGCGACAGTCCTACAAGATATGAACCCGCCGTACCTTCGTGGCACCGTTTGGTACCCACCTAGCGTCGCCATCCACGACCTCCCTGCGGCAATGCGAGCGATGGAAGAGGGCATCGACAGAGCGGGGGGCGATATTGAATTGCTTCGGGACCGGATCGGGCGCCTCCTGTCGGTGAACTTGTGGATCCCGGCGCAGATGGGTGGGCTACACGACGTCTTTCGAACCGTCGCGGGACGCTACCTGTCTTCTCGTGACGGATTCGGAATTGAGTTGTCGCGGCCTAGTATCCACTCGCTGATTGAAGAGATGGAAAAGGCCGCACTCGATTTTGCTGCCGGACAAACGCGGCAATCAGTGAGTGGTGGTGACGTCGCATCAGAGCTGGACGATGAAGAAAGGGTTCAAGAGGCATCGGTCGCCACAGGTGACGCACGCTCGCTCTTCCAGCTTCGCGTCGACCGACGTCTATCCGATTGTGAGTCCACCCAGCAACAGCTCTTGTATTATCTGGTGCATCGCCTGGAGATCCACGAGCTTTACACGGTTGGAGAGCCTGACGTCGAGCCGTCTACCTTGTCGTATGAAGATCAGCTTGACGCTATCCTTGGACTGTCATCCGAGTGTGAGAGCTTCACGGTCGTCTCCAACGAACACAAGAGCGTCTTTGCTGCTGCTGTCGAGTTGCTCACGTCTCTGGATGTGGCTGCACAGGCTGAGGTCTGTCGGCTCATACTGGATCGCCGCCTACTGGTACCGTGGCGGATCCAGGCGAACGAGTTAGCACCGAACACACTTTGCTGCAGTACGGCGACGCTGCAGTTGGTGGACACGGCGATTGACTTCACGAAAGGATACATGCGGCGAGCCGCTATCGCAACGGACACGGACTATCTGCGCGTGGCAGTAGTGAGTGAGCTTGCGTCGTCTGAAAGCAAAGCGACGGGGTGGATCAAGGATGTGTTCCACGTGGACTCGTTGTACGCCATAGATTCCGACAAGCAGGCGAGGTCGACGACCGTGACAGCGGCAATTGAGATCGGATGGGGGTTCATTCAGAGTCGTGATCTTTCGTACATTCCAGTTGTGCTTCTCCACGTCATCGGGCAGCCCGACCGCTTTCGATCACTCATCGAGTCCTACTGTGATATCATCATGGCTGAAGTCGACTCGGGTGGACTTTGCTCGCTATCTGCCGACAAGGGCACGCTAGTGAAGTGGAACTTCAAAGATCCGCCTAGCCGTCCTCAGCGCCAAGTGGAAGGCGCGTGTACTGTAATCTCCCTATCCTGTCCGTACAGGGAGTGTGTTAGCACGATCACGCAGTTGCTCAGAATGACAGGCAAGCGGAGCCCCCGTGCGTCACTGGCAAGTGTCATGCAATCCGAAGTCGACGAGAATCCGTTCGTGTACGCTCACCTCCCCAGCGACATCGTGTTCGCGAGACTGCGAAAGAAACAGTTTCCGCTGCAGAACGCTTTTGCAGTCAGCTCCGGGCTTCGCATCAAATGCCAGCAAACTACGGATAAAGATGAGCTGCTACGGTTGCAAGCGGAGCGCAGAGAGGCCGATGAGCTTCGAGCGCAGTTGGCCACCAAAGTCGAGAAGAAGAACAAGTTGTTGTGGCATTTTCTGGAGATCCTCAGTCTTTCGAGTTCCGACCGCGTTGTCGCCGTGTTAGGCCTGGAAAGGTGCCTCGCAGAGCAAAGCGAAGTGCATGGAGAGCAGCCTCGGCGTCGGTACAGGGAGGCTCACGACGCGTGGGTCGCCGCCAAGGAAGCCGCACAGAATGACCCGCAGCGAACAGGTGCTGTGGACAGGGCACGGTCTGCTTTGGTCACCGCGGAGACGGAGTGGGATATGGCAACGGTCAGCCTGGAGCACCTGTGGCGAGAGCTGTCGCACTTGTACGTGACCAACAACAAGAAGTGGGCTTTCCTTCCTTGGCATGCCGCAAGACACCTGCTTGACGGCTTCTCAATCGAACTCATGGACGGCGATGCGAGCATGATCAACGTGGTGTGGATTCAGAGTGTGCTGCGGGCACTGCAGCACCACCTCGGCGATGCGCGACTTCTTGTCGTTTCCGTCATGGGAAAACAGTCGACGGGCAAGTCGACGCTCCTCAACTACATGTTTGGCGTGCGGCTGCCCACACGCGTCTCTCGCTGCACGCGTGGCGTGAATATGCAAGTACTCAAGTGTGAAGGTCGCGACGACTACTACGACTACGTGGTGCTGCTCGATACTGAGGGCATCTGCGCGCCAGAGTTCGAGGGTCAGCTCGATAGCATCTGGCGGGACAACCGGATGGCAACTTTGGCGATCTTGCCCGCTGATGTGACGATCGTACTGATGGGGGGTGAAGACACTGGCACGGTCAAGGATATTCTCCCGGTTGTCTTGTCTGCGTACCTTGGCATGGAAGTTGCCACCGATGCCCAGCTTCCGTCCCAATTGTTGTACGTGTTCAATCGGATTGACACGTCGGAGAAAAGCAACCTGGAGCGAATGAAGAACTCGCTCATGGCCAGTCTCGAAGCGAGTTTTAACGATGCGGTCTCCGTCCATCGCGGCGCAACCACACTGAACGACGACGATGCACTACGCGCGGCGGTCTCGACCACTTCGTCGGCATTCAGTCGACAGCAAGTGGAGGAAAGGGTTCATGTCTTTGGAGTCATCAAGCGAGGCCACCTTCCACCCGAGGATACACTGGAGCGGGAGTACGGAAGGGGTATAGTCGAGCTGCGAAAGCGAGTAGACGACGTCGTTGCCCAGCCTGGATGGAGGGGACGCACCATCAAAGAGCTCAGTGACTACCTCGTCGATATGTGGGGCTGCGTGGAAAAGGCCAACTTCTATTTGAGCTTCAAGACCATGCTCGAGCGCAAGAACCACGATGCTCTCGCCGAAGCGATCAGCGAGTGCGAGCAACAGGTATCGTCGGCTTATTACGACGCGTTTACTGAAATCTCCACGACGATTGACCAGTGGACAGATGAGAACGAGGGGAACACCTCCGAGACAGCTGAGCTCTCACGGATGTTTTGCAACAACCTCGCAGACGCTGTGAAGCCTACGCTGCACACTCTCGACCAAAGGGTCGAAACCATCTTGAACGACAATCGTTTCCGTCAGTTCAAGCTTCTTCGACGAGAAACATGGCGACTCTACACGGCAAAGCAGGAGATCCACTGGGAGAAATTGGTGCGCGACAAGGTCGATGTGGTCTTCACGTACGTGGCTCGCGAATTGCACTTCAAGCGTGTGCTGTACGCCGAGGCCAACAAGCTTTTCGAGAGTGAGGAGTGGAAGCGCATGGCGGAGATTGAGAAGGACCGCGAGTTTGATAAGATGTTCCAGGCCATCATTGATCTCGCGAACGCGGAGCATAAGCCAGTCCACACCTCTGTGATCGCAAGTGTCGACCGCATTTTCCGCGAATCCCCCCGAACGCGGTTTATCATGGACGATGATGAGTCGTGGATGGTCGCAACAGGAAGGAAGGCACGAAGGGCTGCAGCGACAGCGGCAGCGTCTCTCTTTCACGGCAGGAACCCGGCCCTTGTGCGACAGAACCATGTTCGCCAGATCAAGGACGCTGTCATGACATCGATCAAAGGCGTCAAGAGGTATGAGGACAGGTGGGTGCGCGAGTGCATTGAGCAAACCGAAATCCGACTTACCAAAGTCAAGGCCGACATGGATCTGAAGCGAGAAGTTTATACGTGGCTTATCGCGTACCTCGGTGAGCAACTGCGCGAAATCCAACGTCAGTGGGACATGAAGCACTGCGTACCGACCCGTCTGGAGAGTTGCAAGGATGACATGAGGAAGTACTTTGAATTCGTGAAGAAGGGCTTCCAGGGCGCTGAGCTGCTACGAGAGACGATGGACAGGGTGCTGAGCCGATACCTGCAGGATGCGTTTGAAGAGCAGCTCGCAACTCACGTCTATCACGCCGTGAAGGAGAAGAAATGGGTCACGAGCGACACGATGATGCAGGCGTTCATGGATCGAGACCTGATCCGACTCATCAGGGCTGGTAACATAGCGAACGTGCTCGCGAGCATCGCTCGCCCGAGAAGTCATATGCATCACGTCATCTCCCGACTTGTGAATGCGAAGGCGGTCCAGTGCATGGACACGTTCCGCTCCGATTTCTTCAAGACGATTCGCTCCTGCGTGCGCACGGCGGCACTGGCAGCGTATGATGCGGAAGGCTCCTCGTCCAAGATATTCGTGGATACTCTCAGTGAAAAGCTCTCGCATCGCCTGAGCAGCGCTGCCGCGATGTGCATCAAGACGAAGCTTCCGGCTGCCGACGCGATCACCTGCAACCGTGATGCCTTTCGAGAGGCCGAGGGTGCTGAGACGGACACCGTGCTGTCGAGGATGCTGAGGACCCTGGACGAGCTCGAGTCGCAACGAGCGAGCTACTCGTTCGACGCGCTCTCACATCGCGTCACCGAGCACTTCACGGACTTCGCGAACGGCGTGAACGAAGGCGTCCAGCTTCGCTGCGGTGAGCCGTGCCCTCGCTGCAGCCTCCCTTGCACTCGCACGAAAGGCCACGCCGCTGATGGGCACGACGAGGCGGCCAGGCTGCACGACACGTTCCACCAGCCCCGCGGCCTCGTAGGGATATCATGGAGAGGGAGCAATGAGCTGGTCGCAGACGTGTGCTGCAGCGATGACACGACATTCCAACATGAAGGCGAAGACGTCGCGTACAGGGACTTTCGAAAAGCCTTCCCAAGCTGGTGCCAGCCTGCCGAAAAGCCTTCGCTGCCGCTACGCGAGTACATTTTCTACAACTACCAGGCGGAGCTCGTGGCACTCTTTTCCCATTTCCAAGTGAAGGCGTGCACGAAACGCCCGACCAGCTACAACCGCGAGCTGTCGGTCATCGAAGAGAGGATCAATGCCCTGTGCCGCCTCGATGAATAAGTGAAGTGCAGAAAGACTTGATCCGACTCCATGCGAGCACGCTCCAGAAGAAATCACGAAGAAACCCTAGAAACAAAGGCCCTTTACGTATGAACCACATTAACGATAGAAAACACAATAAACAGTCTTGATCGGGGCCATCCATGAGCATCTCGGTACGCCGTGAGGTGGCCCGGCTCGCGTGATCCCTTCCGGGATGTGAAGTTCCGCATGGCGGTAGTATCAGTTCAAGTCGAGATGTAGCGACAGCCGCATGCTCCTGCGCCTTCTTCTTGCGCTTGGCGCGGAGGTGCTTGAGCTCGCACAGCCAGCCCACGCAGAACGGCAGCAGCAGCGGCGCCAGCAGCGGCGCGAACACACCGAGCAGCTGCTCCTGCGGGAAGTAGAGCTGCCAGATTATCTTGTGGTCGTAGTACGCGGTCTTGGGCTCGTCAGTCCGTGATTCATGGCTCGCTGTGGCCGCCAGCACTGCGGCATGAGTCGACCCGTTGCAGGCACGTGGCTTTGGTGCTTCGTGGGCCAGTCTCCTTTGATCTTATAGGGGGCGGCCGCCCAATAAATTGGAGATCAAGGCACAATATATTGGGTTACCCAAGTTGAAGCCATGTGCGTATGTAGTGTTTCTTTAGAGTTCATTTCTATTTCTAAATCGCTGTGTGAGTGCGCTGGTGTTGATCTTTCCGGGAGCGCCCCCAACAGTCAGATCGCGATCGAAGGGCTCTCCGTCGCTCTCTCTCTGTCTCACTCTGTCTCTCTCTCTCTCTCCACCGACTCGGACAGCTCACGATGGCGGCGGCGGCGAGCGGCGACAAGCCGCTGCGGAAGGCGACCTGTGCGTGGGTCGTTTCTCTGCTCCTATGGATTGGGCTCTGCTAGGCGCTGACGGATTCGTTTGGTGTGATTCCTCAGACGTCAAAGTGAAGGATCTCGCGCCGGGCTCGCACGGCCACAACATGGTCGCGACGGTCGTGTCGATCGCCGCGCCGCAGGAGAAGAAGCGCTTTGACGGCTCGGTC
>JAMFLL010001511.1:0-15424 GCA_027475725.1 Pythium rhizo-oryzae | reverse complement strand
CCACACCAAGAGAGCAACCGGCGCTCCTCGCAGCGGTCTCGAAGGGTGTTTCGAACACAAGGGCCGTCCCCAGCCCGCCGGACGTGGGAGAACATCACTAAGGAACAGTGGCGAAGACGACACTTCGTAACGACATGTGACCGTGAATAGAGCTGACGCCAGACTGTAGTGAAGCGATTCCTGCGCGCAAGGAGGTGACTAGACCAGTCGTGCTTGCGTGTACATATACACTTCAGGTCAAATGCGACGTCGAAGCGGGTCAGTGACCAACTCACTTTGCCTAGCCAAGCAACGAACTGCTCTCTGCTACCAATGGCATCGCCTTCTGAGGACCGGCTCGTCCGACTCACAGAGTCAGCGGTGTGGCCGTTGCCGCCCGACTTGGAGCTCTGCTGCTGCCAAGTGCTCACCCCGAGGCTCTCGACGCATGAGCATCTTCCTGACTGCGAGCTGCGGCTGCTCGACATGATTCAGACGGACCCTGAGGCTGTGGGTCAGAGCAATCGCAAGGAGACGCGCTCGCAGGACCAACGGCGGATGCACCGAGAGGCGGTCGCGCGCATCCGCCAGCGATTGCGGGTCGCAATAGCAGCTCTGAAGGCCGAAGTAGAGCGCCTCGAACAAGACTTGCGCCGCAATCTCGCGAGCAACGACCAACAGTTGCCGGACCTTCAAGGAGAACCGAATCAAGCGATTCGTCGCCTTCGGATCGCGTACCGGGAGCTTGTCCACGAACAGATCGAGCTCCAAGTTGAGCGGAGCCAGCTTGAGACGAGCCGGGCACTCCGCCAAGCATACGATCGGCTGGTCGAGCGGGAGCTGCAGAAGACCGCAACGTTTCAGGTTCACCCTTTCTAGACGAAAGACGATACCGGAGCTCTCATTTCCGTGGACGCATATCGACGACAACGTGCGTATGGGGTCTCGTCCTGACGCCCAAAGGCCGCTTGGTAGTGGCGCGGCGAGACCGAACGGCCTGAGGGATTGCTGCGAAGTCCTTTCGCGATCCACGTTCGTGCTTTTCAGATGCACTGAATGCGGGCTACCGGTTACACGACTCAACAGTTGTGCGGAACCGGAACCGACGGAGGAAGGCCCTCGCGTCAATGGAAGAGAACTCTCTCTCTGTCCAGAAGCGCGGAATTATCCGCAGCTATGTCACCACTGCGACTGGGACAGATACAAATGTCCAGCGAGCTCAATTTTTGCCGCTACCATTCAAGGAATAACGAGTTACTGTCCAGGTTATATCCGGATGCAACGGACCGTCCAGACTCAACCCAAATACGAGACCGCTAAGACCACACTCACTCCACGCCCTCTCGCGAGCTCGTGAGGAGTCGCCCGCGAAGCCGCTTGCGATCTCGGTCTCCACTGATATGCGTTCGACTTTGACAAGCAACATGCGCACGAACTCGGCGGTATGATCAAAGCCGCGACAATGCGGAGCGCCAGCTATCAATCTAGTAGTTGGTTGCTGCTGATCTCGATTCTCTGTATCTCTAGGCGACCTAGAACGCTGCGAGCGCTACGGACGGAACGAGGATCACAGGTGCGAGCAGCGGTGTCCCCCATTCGTGCGCCTTGGATCCCATCACGAGTGCTGGGGTTTCAAAATGCCACGCTCTTCATTTCCACTTTCGCCTTTCGATGGGTCACCTCACTCGTCTCGGATTCGTCGACACCATGTCTTCGCCGTCGTCGGCGTCAGTCGCGTTCGATCTGGACAACTTTGAAGCCGAGATTCTCACGTGTCTGTCGCCGACCGCTGTCCCGTTTTGCTGTTGCAGTTTACTCGACACGGAGCTGCTGCCTAAGGAGCACCTCGATGACTGTGAGCTGCGCCTGCTCAGCGAAAGTGGCGGCGACTCACGAAGCGAGGCAAGCCAAAGTACTGAGACAACCGAACTCCAGTCCGACCGGCAGCGGCGCAAGCACCGCGAGTGCGTTGCGCGCATTCGGAAGAAGATGCGCGCTTCCATCGCGTCCTTACGCGCAGATCAAATGCAGCTCGAACATGAGCTGCGCGTCCGGGTCGCTTCTGCACTGGAAAGCGCTCCGCTCGGAACGGCTGTGGCCACATCGCAGGAGTCCTTGCGACTCGCCTACTTGGACCTCGTACGCGAGCAGATCGACCTCGAAGACGAGCGCAATGAGCTTGAATCCACGGAATCGCTGCAGGAGGCGTACACACGACTTGTCTACAGAGAGCTAGAGAAGGCGCGCACCTTTACCACGCATCCCAACTAACACGACATAGAGATCCCAGTTCACCGCGTCGATTAGAAGCAATGCATCTTGCATAGTGTATATATATCGCTTTTATGGTCGACGAGGTCATTCGCACGTCTATGTCGCGTCCGCTGCAGGTGAAAGACCGAGCGAAGTTTGCTGGTCAAGCACCGGCACAAGAGGAACGTGGAGCGGTAAAGTGACACGAAGGGTGACCTGGAGATCTGCCTGAGTCATCGCGCCTTTTCTTTAAGACCAGGATCTCAGAATCGCACGGTTTATGTGAGACCCGAAGTGGGGGCGTGCTCAGGACCGCGCGTGGTTGGACGGGCACCGTACGGTGGTGGAACATGATAGCGGTGAGCAACACTCGACATGGCGATCCGTTTGTGTAGCCATCTCTGCTGGGAGATGAAACCCGGACGGGAATGTTGGTAGTAGAGTGTACAGTAGGCATCCACTGTGCACGTGGTGGGTTCACTGTTTTATCTTTGACAGAAACGACACGCTGGCGTCTCGGTCTTTGCAGTGGCTCGCTGTATTCCGGTGGGAGCGTACGAACAACTTTCCAGGGTAGCCTTTGGATGCCCTTCGTGGCGATGCGAGCGTACGCCAAAAATCCCAGGCCGAAACGAGAAGCTCACGACAATCAACCAAATATTTCTCCTACAAAAGCAAAATCAAACGTCATGCTGAATGTTATAGGAGGTCCGCAAAAGCTAAAGCAAGTTCCGTTCCATCCGTCCGATTCGACGTCATGCCTCTCAGCTTAGACGAACGCGTGCCCAGCGAAAGACTTTCACGCAAAGAAACATGGGTCCTTGGGATGGTTGTGGTCATGAATATGAAGGTGATCGCTGACCCACAGCAAATGAGGATCCCCGATTCGATGACTCACATGATCTAGAATCACCTCCCCCCGCCGACGAGCACGAAGACTGTCAACTCGAATGAGAGTGATCGACACATCCAATCACGTGCAGGTTGACTTACACAGCCAACTCCTCGTGCACACGCTGCCTGCGTCACCACATCCTGTTCGCCACTGACTAACCAACCGATCGACTGCTCCTTTGGGCAAGAAGTTTTCAAGCGTCGCTTTTCGTCAATGGGCTTTGCCACACTGAAATGTATCGTATACAGGTCTTGGCGCCTGCTGCATTCGATGACCTAAGCAACAGAGAGCAATCAGTTGATGGTGACATCGCGCACGTACCAATCCGCCAGTGAAACGACGGATGCTTCCAAGCAAATGATTCGTTCGCGAGACTTCTCGTTTCATGAAGATAATCGAAAACAGTGATGAATCGATGCTTCACGCCAAAATAAATGTGGTTTGAACAGGTTCAAATGCTTATCGACGAGGCAGAATTCGTTTGTGGCTGGACTTGGTTGTCCGTATATCCCCTCTCGACGCGGGGGCGTAGCCATCAAAGGCAAATGCGACCCCGCTCTGACAAAGCATCGACGAGTGCGTGAAATCGCCCGTTCAACCTAGTTATTGTTGGCGATCGGCCACAGCCACCCTGTGCGTCAGAAACTGATCTTACATGAATTCTCATTTTCGACCATGTGAGACCGCAGCCATTCCGCAAATCGCACATAAACGGCGTCCAACGGGAATGTTGGTCCAGTGAGGGCTGCTTGGGTTCAAACCCATTCTGTTTGGGACGATAAGGCCATCCTCTCTTGAACACGACAAGAGATGCGGAACGTGCGAAAATCCAGTGGGTACAAAGCCCATCTCCGTTAGGCTATCGCATGTACTGCTTTAGACACCGTCATGAGACAGAGCCGAGGAAACCATAGCGGGCGATGGACGAATGCATTCACAGGAAGCGAGATCGAGTGTCAACGTCAACAGCTTTAGCCAGGTCAAAGCGTTTGCTACCGTACGCATCGAGCTAGCTAAAGGGCCAGATCCGTTCTCTGGATGGATGTTCCCCGGGGTATCATGGTCTGGGTCGTGCCGTGTGCGCAACGTCGTTCATTTCAATTCTATCTTCATCGAGCACAAGCTGCCATCGAGCTTCCACACCTTCTGCCCACGCCACGATGTCGCCGTCATTCAACCTCGAGGACCTCGAGAAGGAGATCCTCGCGTCCACGCCCCAGTCCGACGCACCGTTCTGCTGTTGCACGCTCCTCGACTCGACGCTTGGTCCAGACGACCACCTCCAGGACTGCGAACTGAAACTGCTCCACTTACAGGACCCTGGCCGAAGCACGCCCAGCGACGAGCTCAGTGATTCATCGGGGAGTAGCGGTCCAAGCGAGCGCCAGGCCGCGATCCAACGACGCCGTCATCGCGAGACGGTCGCGCGCATTCGCCACAAGATGCGCGTGTCAATTGCCGGACTTCGTGCACAACAGATCCGACTAGAGCAGGAATTGCGCAGCACGATCGCTGCGTCCGACCCACCGTCAGCCCAGCACGTGACCGCCACCGCGGAGCAGCTGCGCGTCGCATACTTTGATCTCGTGCGCGAGCAGATCGAGCTCCAGGACGAGCGCACCCAGTTGGACGCGACGCGTCTGCTGCGTGAGAAATACGAGAGGCTCGTGCAACGCGAGGTGGACAAGGCGCGCTTGCTCGGGACGAACAAGCTGTTCAAGGACGTGTGAGCGCTGAGTTGAGCTCCCTTGTTTTCTCTCCAGTTTTGACCCACATACTAGCAATAGAGAGAGAAAAAGACTCTGAAAGTTGGCTCGTCATGTGTCTGCTTAAGTCCTACTCGGAACCACAGCCCTCACGGGGCTCAGGCCTCGGAGCTATCATGGGGATCACAACGTGCTTGCCATTCGATCCACATAGCTGTGGTGGAGATCTCATAGTCGACTTAGTCGTCTGCTTGTTACCACGGGATGTGTAGTCTTCGTGGCGAGAGCTGCACCCATGTCGAGTGCTGCACCCATGTCGAGTATCGCATGATGGACGTCTGAAGATCGCGTGACTGAGATTAAATACCGGTTTATACCGGCTTCAGTAGTGTTGCAAGGCAGGAGTATCAAATACGGTGGATACGTTGGACGACGTGCTCAGTATGCCAAGTGTTGTAAAGCGATCCTAGATATAGAATGGTGGTCTAGGTAGGTTATGGTATGCGCATCTGAGCGCACCGAGCATCTCCTATTGCACCTCACATGTATTCTGTTTGAAACCGGAAGATTTTCCAGGTGAAGAGCGTACACACCGGCTACGGAGCTATCTACACCAATAGGAGATTCTTTCGTAGACGCAAGTGCGAGAACCCAAGTCGAGTGTGATGGCAGCCGACACGGCAATCGTCGGGGAGGTCACTTGGCGGCTGGTTTCAAACTGTTCTCAAATGAAATAGTGGGCGCTTGGATGTATGCTCATCTCCGAATGCACATAAATAGAACAAGATCAAACGCCTTGAAGCGTTCACAGAACGTTCGCGCCTCCTTGAGAACCATCCAGTCCAGCTAAGCCCTCGTCTCCTTCTTTCCATGCATCCACCAATGGCATCGAAGCGACGTGGTTCCGCAAAATCCAGTATAGCTAGGGGACACCAGCCTAAGTGGAGTGGAGCTCCCACTCAAGGGGGTGCTACGTGGTGTGTATAGTACACACTTTGACTTTCCGCCTTCACGATTCGACGAACTCTGGTCGGTCGCCAGCGTTAACTCAGCGTAATACTCGCGAACCTGTCTGTGGGAGAATACGCGCACCATCAGTGCAGTACCACTTACCTGTCCCGGTAGACGGTCGACGCAGGTGTGCGTGCCGCTTGTCTATCTACCTTCCTACTCCCGTCCAAGACGTGCTTCGTTTTCCAGGGCGTGGTTAAGAAAAGTGATGTAGGTGGTGTCAGATCACCAAGTCTATGCTGAAGCGTGCAAGCCCGCAGGACGTTAGTTCCATTGAGGGCATTGGATGAAGTCCGCTCAGATTCGCCCATCCTGACCACCGACTGTTCTAACCCCGCATTTTCGCTGCCTGGGAGTAGATCGATAAGGAAGAGGTGGGAAACGGCTTTGTGCTTCTGTACACGCACGTGAAACCCAGTGAGACACTCCCTAGGTACACTGGCCTTCAACTACTTGGTGAGATCCCACATCCCGTCGGAAGATGGGCTGTATCTTGTCCTCGGCTGCGGCGTGATCTTGACGGCTTCGAAAAGTGGTGCTCACGCGGAGCGACTGTGTGTGCAGCCGGTACGTACATTCCACACCCTAGGTAGTCTTGTCACACACGCGCCTTTTCGAGAATGTAGCCATTTCGGATTCTTATTGCAGTAGCTCGCGGGCCGGAGCCATCCACCGACCAGCAGTCCAGAGTACCCTTCCAGCACGTTGCAGGCCGGACAAAGAGCCAGCGGATCAATCCAGTGAGGTGGTTGTCGCCCAACTTGGTCAATCGGATAGGGGCCTTGACGTTCAATCTCTGTCGAGTCAACATCCCCGTGCACCACGGATAAGATGACGGCTCACATGACCGGGAGTGTGCCGGATCGTTACGGAGATGTCAAAACCGACGCCGTCGCGGGTGTGCTGTCGACCCTTCGCACATCTACCGCACAGATAGCCAACGCTACAAAGATCGGATGGCCTTGCGCGTGACGTGCCGAGGCGTGACGAGCTTACTTTGCAATCGGCGACTTGCAGCAACCGCCACCTGTGCAACCACTGTACATCATGACGTCCCTCACCTTCGACCTCGATCTGTTGGCGCAAGAGATGGAGGGTTCGTTGCCCCCTCTGGCCTTGTCGTCTCTTTGCTGCTGTCATCTCATCGACCCGAATCTTCGGCCCGAGGAGCACCTGGAGGAGTGCGAGCTCCCGTTCCTCCAATGCGTGTCGCCCCCCGAGTTTAGCGAGGCGCTGCCCAACACCACCGCGAGCTCAGTTGGTTCAAGCTCAGAAGAATCGGATGTGAACGCGATTCGCCGAAAGCACCATCGTGAATCGATGGCACGACTGCGCAAGGGATGGAGGACCTCCATCGCGGCTCTGAACCAGCGCGAGGAGCAGTTGCAACAGATCTTGCGTCGATTGATTGACACTCCTACCGCTACAACACCGCCAGGAGATTCCAATCAGACGCCGAGCCCACTACAGGTGCTTCGCCGCGCCTACCGAGACCTCGTCGTGGAGCAGGCGCGTCTCGAGGAGGAGCACGCGTCGTTGGAGGCCGCCCGTGTACATCGGGAGAAGTATGAGCGTTTGTTGAAACGCGAACTTGTGCGCCTTAGGACGTTCCATTTAAGCGAGTAGAGTTCAGATTTTGGTAGCGACGTCCAGCTTCTCGGGCATTGCCGCGATCGGAACGAGTAGGACCCCTAGACATACTAAATGAAACAGCAGTATCAAGAAACTGCATCGAATGTGACAGTCTTGCTGGCGGAACCAGAGTGCCAGTAACTCTCTGACCTGAACAACCTTTGCTGACCAACTGGTCCGATCGGACGCGTCCTCTTGGGTCATGAACATGACCTCGTTGAAATGCCTGCATTCTGTGGCGATGCCCAGTTGATTGGTCGGATTACGCATCCATCGAAGAGCGCCTGCAATGCCTGAACCAACGAGTCACGTTCTATCTGAACTGTGAGAAAGTGGACGCAACCTCGGATGCTCATAACCCATAAACGGGGCGCAACACACATACGCTGAAGTCTTACTGTACCAACTCAGCGACAGGACGATGGGGAGTTACGGGAGTGCATCCAGTGTTTTCGTCCCGATGGCCCACCATTCGTGCTTTATGTATCCCATCTAGAAGAAGAAAACATGAGCACAAGCTCTGAGGGTGAGCAGCCTGACTCAGTCAGTCGGTGACAGGTCCAATCTCCAAGTCGGGTCCTTCCCTCAGTGATCTGTAGCCATCTGATGCAGGGTCTTCCGGAGTGATGGTCACGGCGGGCGGTGCATATCTCACCGCGTCGGACTGTTTCAATTGTATGTACCAGAAGAGAGTCGGAGCGGCGTACAGAGAACTGACGGCTGACATCTCCAAACCGTCTCGCATTCGCCCGAAGCTCAGTTGCGCGCCGATCACACGCAGGCAGAGACACGGCCACCATAGCAGTCGCGCGGCCGTTGGAGAAGATCGCAAATGCGATCCCACTGTTCAGGGCGATGCAAGCAAACCCGAGCGGGATCGGATAGGTAGGCCTCAGCAATGTACAGTACGAGGCTGCCCACACGTCGCCGCGCTGTCGCTTCGAGTGCTGCGTAAGCGTTATCACTGGTATGGCATTGCCTCGCCGGCTATGGTGCTTCGTGGGTGGTAGCCTTCCATCCATACGACGAAGAGCCTAGGCGACTACTCTTCCCTCGCTGCGTTCACTTTATCATTTGCTGAGTCATGCACAGTCAAGACGAGATCCAGTTGCTAGGTGGTGTTGCGGGGCAGACGCCCTACCTCGACCTGGGCGAGTTCGACATTGATGGTGCCCACACTCTGCCAACGCTCGACGCAACATTCTGTTGCTGCACGCTGATCGATCCGAGCCTCCCGCCGCAAAGCCACTTGGACGACTGTGAACTGATGTGGTTGAATGGTGTCGATGCCCGAGGCTCCAGTGAGGAGCTCAGTGACACCAGCAGCTGCAGCGTCGAGGTCGCGGGAGTACACGATGTCGACCACAAGCGGAAGCACCGAGAGTCAATGGCTCGGCTGCGCCACAAGTTACGAACCTCTATCGCCGCTCTCGAAAGTCAAGAACAGCAGCTCGAGCGAGGGCTACGGCGAACGCTGGAGCGACAGACCAATCAGCAGCAGCATACCGCACACGCGTCGGCCAAAGAGAAGATTCGGACCGCGTACGTCGACCTGGTCAGAGAACAGCTCGCGCTGCTGGACGAGAGGAGCCGCCTGGAGCAATCCCAGGATCTTCGCGACAAGTATCACCGGCTTCTCCGTCGCGAGCTGGAGCGGACACGCACATTCCAGGTGCACCCCACGCTATAGTCTTGTCCACTAATTAAAATTATCCTGTACTTTATGGGCTGCTTGGTTTTGTGTCGCCGGTCCACCCACTTCGGCAGTAGTTTTTGCCTCGGCGTTATGGCGTTCGACAATTGCAGAGCCACTGAAATCTGCTTCCAACGGTGGTCAAAGTGACCGGCACAGTACTGTATGCATGGAATGGATAGTCTTGATGGATCTCCTGAGCAACCATTTCCCCATGGTTGGCGTCGACGGCTCCTCTGGTATACCATACCAACACAATGTGTAGCTATGTCATAGCTAACGACGCGCCAGGCCGTTGCCCCTCGAGCTTGGCCGACCGGCACATGGCGAGCGGTAGTTCTTAGCAATCGCGGCCAACACAAACAACACAAAGCTTCGCATTTTACCATGGGACAGCAAGGACTCCGTGGTGTCCCATGGCAACGCGTGCCTTTGTGTTGTTTGTTTCCCTTGGCAAGGAGCTGACACTACGCACCTCCGTCTCATCTGACTGCTTAGTGTTGGTATGACAGTGTGCCACGCGCAGGAGCAACACACCGACGGCTCGTCTGCGCCAAGCGCGGAAACAGAGCGAAGCGAATCGATTGGTCCCGGGACTGTTCGATATTTTGGAAGCGGACATAAAAAGACATGAGGCCAGTCCGGTGACTCAGATATCCCGACGTGAAATGATCACATCGTAATCGCGCGTTCAGAAGGTCGCCCGGATGACGCTTGCCCCTCAACAAGATTTCACGGCATCGTGTAGTGCAGCCGGCTTTCCGGAAAGCATACCGCGGCTTGTGAAAGTGTTGAAAAGCCCCCCGCTCTGCGTTGTCTACTCGTTGGCCTGTATCGCTTGGATGGTACACACTGGGGGCGTTCAGACAGAGATCCCCGTCTACTTCGTCGTGAATGGGCTGTACTACAGCCTGTAGTGGTCAGAAAGTCCACGGTCAACTCAACGAGGTCAAGCAAGCAAGGTGATCACTCACCGGCATGTGGGTAGGTTATCCTGATTCCCTAGTTCTCTGATGGTTGGTGGCAGAATCGTGTTGATTTTGTGCTCGTGTGAGGCTGGGTATGTGTGATGGAGTGAACGACAGGCGCCTGTGAGCCAGCCCCAATACTGGAGCAAAGAAGTAAGCCTTAAGCCTTACACATCCATCTCCGAGAAATTAAAACAAATAAGTGGATTTTTGCAGAATGTCGTTTTCTAAGTGGATTGACAGATCCACTTACAAGTGGGTCTTGAGCATGGTCACATGAGCGCTTAGAGAGCGGAGCCCCACCGGAGCGCAGCGGAGGTCGGGGGCGCGGCGCGTAGCGCGGAGTACATACACCCACAGGGAGGTTCTATCTATTCTGGAGCACCGGAGCGAAGCGGAGGTCGCGATTAGGGAGCGCTCTAGCGCAGCGCAGCGGAGCGGGCGCGGCTTAGCGCCTCGCCGCGATCAGCGGCGATACAAAATCCACTTGTAAGTGGATCTGTCAATCCACTTAGAAAATGACATTTAGCGAAAATCCACTTATTTGTTTTAATTGCTCCAAGTCCATCTCCAAAAGTGACGAGATTGAGTCTTTCTATCGCTCATCATACCTTGCGCAGAGATAGTGCGAACCCTCCCCCCATCCAGTGGTCGTCCATGGTTTCCGGTTCTGGCAGGAGCCCGAGGGCAGTCTGGGGACCAGACAGGCTGTGGCTGAGTAAGTGTAGCCATCTGTGCTGGCTGTAAGATCGTTCCAGGGATGGGTTCAGAAAAGTTCCCCCGCGGCCAACCGGCCACGTTCGCGGAAAGATCCAGAGAGCCAGGAATCAAGTGGATGGTCAGTCCCACTTTCCACGCGCCATCGCTTGTGGCGCTGCCATACGCACCACACGAAGGGCCGCCATGGGAATAAGGAGCGTCAGCCGTGTGGGAGCGTACGGGAGGATCACGTGCAGCCGCGCAGCACGAGGGACGACGGCCTCCAACCTCCAATCGCGTTTGGTCGTACGGTACCATACAACCTTACCAACGTTCGCCAGAGAGCGAGTGCACAGCACGCATAATCGTTCTCGAAGTTCGGAGATCTACGACAGCGCCAAGACAAGGGAGAGAGGGATGGGGAGCGAAGGGGACAAACCGAGAGGCGGCTTATGCCTCTTGGATCTCGCGGAGTGCAGCCTTTCATTTGGCTATTCACCCGCGCAGACACAGAACTACACGCAAAGCAGGATCCCCCCACCCATGACGAAACGAGCGAGCTTCAACCTCGACGAGCTCCAAAAGCAAATGCTTGCCACGCTCCCGCCGAGCGACACCTCCGTGTGCTGCTGTCGTCTCGTGGATCCAAGTGTCCAGCCCGGTCAACACCTTGATGACTGTGTGCTTCAGCTCATGGACCCCTCTCGACCACGCCCATCGAGCGAAGACTTCACCTACGTGAGCAGCGGCAGCTCCAGTCCGAGCGAAGACCATAGCACAGCCAAGCGTCGCAAGCACCGCGAGTCAATGGCTCGCCTCCGGCAGACCTGGCGAACCTCGATCGCTGCTCTGCAGCGCCAAGAGAAGCAGCTCCAGTCAGAGTTGCGGCGCGTGGTGACCTCGCCACGCAACGAGCCAGAGACCGACGACTCCGACCCGCTCGAGGTGCTTCGACGAGCGTACTGCGAGCTCGTGCAGGAGCAGCTGCGGCTCCAAGACGAGCTGACAGAGCTGGAGGCCGAACGCGCTCACAAGGAGAAGTATGAGCGCCTCCTAGAGCGCGAACTCGAACGGGCGCGCACGTTCCGCGCGATCGCCGACGGCATCGACTCCCCGCGAGACCAGTGAAGGCCATTTGCTATCCATTTTTGTATCGAAGACGTATAGAGCCAAGACTATCGTACCCGTGCGTAGGAGACCCGCTTGAAATGAAAGCCATCCGATTTGTGTCTTTTTCCTTCTTCAACCCTTTCGGAGCTCTTCGTTGCAGGTGGCTACACTGTACAGATACTGCCCTGACTATGCACGAGTTGCCATATTCTCACAGACCACTGGCTCGTCTGCCTGATTCAAAAAGACTGCTGAGTTCTGGGCGACAGGGGCGTAGCTCGGTACTACACTTCGAGCTGTTCTGTCCAGTGAGCCGTGTAATCGGCTCCCGGGAGACAGGGACGATCTAGTCTCGTGATCCCCGCCTCGCCCAAACGAGCCGATTACTTGTGGCAGAGCGACTGGACGCGATCGGCGCTCGCCGTGTCGCTCGGAGCGTTCTTTCATCCGACGCCAAGCCCAAGGTGTGCCGCGCGAGGCGTACCATCCAGTCTAGTTCGCCCTGCTGCGATTAGGGGCTCAGCGCGGTCCACTGGGCTTTGATGCAATCCTCAAATTGTTTTCAGAGGCACTATGGCAGCTCTTTCCCTATTAGATCGCTTGTTTCGTCTCCTCTTTGGCCTCCATCAGAGTCCTGGGATGGTTGTCAGCGTGAGCGACAAGGGCTGCACATGGGCATACGTACTGTACGGGATCCGTACCTACAGTGTACCACGAGAACGTCCCACGCCAGTGCACGGCAAACTGCCGGCACTCCGCGTACTGTACTGTACCGGCTCCTACCGATCCATAATCCGCCCTTTCCCTCCTCTCCTCGATGACACGCGAAGCGACAGGGAATACTGTAGGAAGCTATCCCTCCCCCCCAGCGCTGGTGGCTGGCTGCAAAAGCCTCGTTTAGAGTACCAGCGATCGTAATCTTCTCGTAACCGACTCGCTCGGTTCACGGTGGCAGGAGAATGGGCGCCACTGGGAGAGCAGCCCTCACCGCATAAGCCAGCGGGGGGACTTGGCCCCGTTGATGGTCGTACTGTACCCACCCGCACCGTCCCTCGCTCCGACCGATAAGACCGCAACGTGAGCATCGTTTCAAGCGCCATGTTTGGCATCGGAAGGTGTTCAGCGCTGCATATCAATACCGTAGATGGTGAGACATCGCGAAATAGGAAAGCGAGAGGGCGGCACGCGTGGCATGTAATCGCGGACCGAGCCCGCTCTCGCACTTACGCGAGGAGCGAGGGGGTGCCACTGCCTTTTCTCCCGATGAACACGCCGCATCAGTGTACGTTCGCCCGACCCATTTGTTGCTCGTCATGTTTCAGCTGCCCACTTCCGGAAGTGAGGAGCCTCCTGCGCACACGAAGACGTATAGAGTTTCTGTTCATCATGGCGTCTGTTCCGGCTGCATCAACACTGTTGTTCAGTGTGGAGAACCTCCAGGACGAGCTTGTCTCGCCCTTTACGCCGTCCGACGAGCCCCTTCTTTGCTGCTGTCACATCATCGACCCCAGCTTGCTGTCACTTCAGCACCTTGATGACTGTGAGCTCCGTCTCCTTGGCGTGTATGGCGACTTCGCCTCCAGTCACTCCAGTGAAGAAGACCAGCACGCGTCAGACAAGCGACGGAAACACCGTGAGTCCATGGCTCGCCTCCGACGAGGGTGGCGGTCATCCATTACCGCCCTCCAAGATCAACAGACACAGCTCCAGGCCGAGCTGAGGCGTGCCGTCGCTGCCACGTCTCCTCAGCCATGCACAGGCGCGGAAAACTCTCCGGTGAGTCCGCTAACGGAACTACAGCGCGAGTACCGCTCCCTTGTCGAGGAGCAGCTGCGTTTACAAGATGAGATGGCGGAGCTCGAAGTACGTCGAGCCCAGAGAGAAAAGTACACCCGTCTGTTGGAGCGCGAGCTGGCGCGCGTGCAATTGTTTCGCTTGTCCACAAATTAGAATACAGTAGTGCTTTACGATTGTAGACGAGACAGCCAAGAGCCTTCCTCTCGATAGGGCATAAAGCAATTTTGTAAGCGAAGTTGAGTAAATCCAAGTTCTGCCAACAAGCCCTTTTATTTAGCGATCGGAGAAGCCTTTCCAGGCCTTCATAGCTTGGGTCGTAGGCTGACGTGGTGCCAGGCCTCCCCCCTCCCCGGTGAAGTACCGTATTGACGTGCACGTGTACGGCTTCCACGCCCCTTCGGGATGCGAGTGGACGACGCCACCCGAGTGCACACAGCAGTGGCCCGTCTGCTGGACGTAATGGCATCGATGAGCAGATAAGGAGGCTACGATCGTGCGCAGCGCCGAATCGCTTGTCCTAAGGTCCGCCCTGCGATGCAAATGTACGTACCGACGCGAGGAATCCAGTGGAGCACGACTTGATGTGAACTGAACAGCACAGACACGTTGTGTTTGATCTAAACTTGCGACTGACGCACAATAGTCGCATTGTACAGTACGATACCGTACCGTAGGTGCACCCTGTCGCCCAACTCCAGTTCCACAAATCCATCGGCCGCATCATCCAGGGACTCGCGTTGTGATACGATCACGCACGAGAGACTGTACGGTTGTAGGTATCCATATCCCCACACAGCATGATATGACCTGTCGCTCTCCTGACCAGCGTACCCAGTGCATCATCCTTGGAGAGCTGAGACGATTCGATCACTCTCGAGCGACTGGACGTGGGATTCAACCACGGATCTCGGCCATACTGTATTTGGAGGCAGCCTTGTCGCTTCTTGGGGCGTGCGTGTCGTCAGCATCATCGATGCCTGACGGAGGTGACTGGATCACGGTAGAGCGACTGTACGCCGTGAGCTAGTCGGACCCGTTTACAGTCCTAGCGGCGATCGGATCGTCTCCCCGCTCCGACAATTATAGTCGGAGCACGACCAAGAAGACTATACCAAGTAGTATGGTGCGGTCGATATGTATGTGTAGCAGAACATGTGCGCAGCGAGTAAGACTATGTCTATTCATAGATAATTGCCGAGCGGATGCACCGCCCCGGGACATCGCGTGCCATCGATATGTACTCATTCTGTGGGGTTTGACGCCAGGCATCCTATTTGGCTCAAATGTAGCCATATCTGCGTGTTCATAGACAGTTCAACATGAGTGATTGTCACTCACCGTACAGTGTTGGAAGAAGAAATGTCCAGAACGTTCCTGCTGCAGCCCCACCCTACGACATGGCCCAGCAGATCGCGGGTGACAAGTGCGGCACCAACTTCGGATAGAAATCCAGCTGGGATGCCAGCCTCGCACACCTGTAGTCCGTTCTGGGGGGCTAGGATCGTAAACAACGAGCGGCCCATGGGATAAGATCACTGTGCGCTTCATGCTGTTCGCTTGCTCGCACGCGCGGTATCCAAAGCGTCAGAATGGCGAACTTAATATCCCACGCTGGACGTCAGCCTTTGACAGTGTTAGGCTCCGACTCAACTCCTCTCACTCTACAACTTGCCAAACAGCG
>JAMFLL010001510.1:0-15424 GCA_027475725.1 Pythium rhizo-oryzae | reverse complement strand
GAATGTACTGAGAGGGCTGACTGCACAAGTCTCACCTCTAGTCACACTGGCGCGAGGACTGACTGCACAACTCCCGAGAAATCCAGGGACTTCATCACAACCGCCCCTTGTGACGCTTCAGCAAACGCGAGACAAGCGTCCACACCGACCCGAGCGCACGCCAGCGCAGTTCACCACCGCCGCCTCTACCGCAGTACTTACAGCCTCTCGAACCGCGAACGCGTCCTTCACCCGCTCGTGCTTGTGCGCCGCTCTCAACAGTCCTTTGACGCCACAAACGTCTCTTCTTCCTTCACCATCCGGCCTTGACGCTGCAAATCCTCGAAACGCTGCACGCGGTCACTTACACTTCGCATCGTCCACTCGAGTTCCATGCATGGGATGCCGATCTTATCTGCTCGACGCAAAAGGTTCTGCCACGTTGCGTCTGTCGAGTATGCTCGATGATTTGCCAGAAGAAACAGGTAATCTCGTCCACGGCTCAACGAAACCAACGATCGTGCTGGATATTCCGCCATGAATCCAAGGGTGCGATCACGGACGAGAGACACGATCGTAATCGCAGCTTCCCTGCCTTGGCTCGAATCCGTCGTCACCACGTCGAACTTGACATAGTCCGACAGCCACTTTCGATGCGGCTGCAACAGGGAGTCGATCTTACGCACTTGATGTCGGTATGGCGTGATGATGAGCACTGTCTTCTTTGGATTCACATCTCCTTCGATCTCTCGTCGTCGTAGCGTCGCGCGGATCCGTAACATCAAATCTAGAACCGCTGTTGCCTCCACACTATTCACCAATTCGCCTTCTCCATGTCCCTGCGCACTCGCCTCATCTTTGGCCGTGTTCGTCCGCGCTCGATAACGGTCCGTACCGTCGATTGGACTCAACCACATCACACGTCGCGAGCCAACAGTCACCGAGACACGTTCACCCGGCGCATCACGTTTCTCTTCGAACCAACTCTTCTGAACACGAGACGTGGGCAGCATCAACAGCCTCAAGTAGGTGTCTGACTCAGCAGCCCTGTCACGTAGCTTGTAGGAGTAAAACGGGCGCAAGAACGACGTAATCCGCGGATGGCTGCGAAACTCAGCTGTCATAGTGATACCTGGGAATTCAGCATGGCCGGCTCTCATGGTGTGTGCATACTCCATATGATGCACAATCGACCAATCCAACTTGTGGCGGCGGGCCTTCGCGTTGAACCGCTTCTTCTCATTCTCTTTCGTCGAGGAATATGGTAGGAGCTGGTCCGGATCACCAACACTCACGACTCCCTCGACCGTCTCTCGTGCCGCCTGGATCAAACTGGATTCCACCGTCTGCGCACCTTCGTCGTTAATTACTAAGTGGAACTCGAGATCGGCATACTCTACCTTCCCAAGCTGCGAAAGCGTGGAAACGATAATGGGGCGACTCTTGAGAACGCGTCTCGTATGTTCTGCGACCTGGTCACCGATCTCCTTATCAGACAACCGCTTTTCACTCTGTAGCTTGGCCTTGAGGTCGTCGGCAATGAACCGCAAATAACATCCACGAAGGTCACCATCAGGCTGAAATGTGCTTCCGGCGCTTGCTTGAGGAGTCCCCAGGCGTACTATCGCGTCTGCGTCTGCAAAATTCTGTCGCACCAACCGCGCCATATCTTCTTCAATCGCGGTGTTTGTCTCTGACACTATTGCGATACGCTTGTTGGGGAATGCAGCTCGATACGAGCTCACCAGATGCGTGATAAGTGTCGTCTTTCCACAGCCGTACGGCCCACGTGCCAGCGTCACACCATATTTCGTCAGCGCCTGCGTGATCACCTTGAGTTGGTCTTCGTCTGCGTGTTCTGCTACCCACTTGAACGCCTTCGTACTCATCGCCTGTCTCTGTATCGTTCCCACGCGCCCACTTAGACTGATATCTCTGTTTGCAAACCAGTGTAGCATCCGACACGCGGGACGCGGTTTACGATCGATAAATCTCGCTCGTCGCATGTAATTGTTCACGTTTGCCTTGGCGCACCATACGAGTTGTGACTTGTTGCTGTTGAGGTTATCGTAGGAAGCAGTAGAGATCATCACTTTGGTGTAGTTGACGTCGAGCACCAACGCATGACCGAGGAACTGTTTCGCGCCATTCTCCGACCCAGCGTACAACTCGCCATAGTCGCCTACTTGCCACTTGAACATCGTTGGGTTCCCTTTTGACGTCTCGAGCACCAGCCCTCGCAGTGATCCCAACACTGGCTTCACATGATCCACGGCAGCTTCTCGATCGGGCCATCGGTAGAACATCTCGTCCGCCCGGCCGTAGCTCCTTGCCCTGAAGGACCGATACTTCCATCCACCGTCCGGCTCTTTGAATGGACCACTGGTTTCTTCGAAAGCATCCCGGTGAACTGCAAGAGCCATCGTCAGGAGGTAATCACCCATACTTGTGAATCGATCGACAAAAACTTGACGCTTGCTGAGGTATTCCCAGTGACGACAAATCCCCGCGAACCGGAATTTGGGGTTCGTGGCATCGTACGCCAAGCAACAGGTCTTGGCACGGCAGCCGTAGTCCGATCCCCAGAGTTCCCTCAGGTAAAGGAGGCGAATTTCTGCGCTTCGCAGTAGTAGGGTGACTCCAAATAACACCATCTTCATGTCTTCTACGCGAGCTTTTGGGCGGTGGCGGGAGATGCCGGTATACTGATAGATAGGCTTCGTTGCGTTATACTCCTCCTTGAGTCGTTTCCAATGGGGTGCCATTGCTACGCGGCTATCCCACACTTGATGGCGAGTCTCATACGTCATCGCAACCACCCCGGGGCCCGACAACAACTCGATGACCCACGGTCTTGCGGCCTCTTGGATTGCATCTTCTGTTCCGTTCTCTGTGTCACTTGCCGGCGGGGTCATCACTTCAAACACCGGTTCTGCAACCCCATCGTCACTGCCGTCATCATCGAACGGCTGATCATCTTCGACAATGTCATCGTTGCCCGTGGGACTTGTCTCCTCTGCAGCGACCTGTCCTGGCGTTAGCGACGCTCGCTCTGACTCGAACACCTCACCAGCTTCCAGCTCTGCGTGCTGACAATCCACCTCCATTAACTCACCAACTGCGTCGCATTCACTGCCGCTTTCCCCCGAGTATATGACCTCATCGGTCTCTGGTGGAGCTGTAACCTCCGGCGTAGTGTCGTTGCGCTCGATATTCTGCCGTTCGTCCACACTCATACCGGTCTTTGACAGCGCATCGACCATTACCGGGCGCCGGCTCATCTCACCTATGAGCGCACCTGTAGCAGGGATGGGAGCAGAAACTGACTCGCACGGCACTGGTGCGTCCTTGCGTCCTGGGTCGGACTTGTTGCACAAGTCGCCGGATTCTCTATCACGTGAAAGGGGCTGACTGCACAGTTCAGACTCTGGCGGCAGATCACCAGGCGACCGCCGGAACTGGTTATCTCGTTCGTCCAAGGAAGTTAGTGACTCTCCACCTTGTGCTTCAGCCACCGCGACATCATCCGATGGCGTGACACTGTCAGGATTCTGTTCTGCTGCCACTTCTGCCTCGTCCTCGACTGGGTCAACTCTCGTTGCGGCCGCAGCAGCGGACCGCAACTGTATCATAGCCTGCGCGGCGTGATCAACATCCGCGACGGGCTGGCTCATCACTTCGTCCCCGACCTGCTCTCGCTGTTGTGACACACCTTCTTCGGGATAGGCGACGGCCTCAACGATCATCATTTGGCCTGAACTCCCTGGGCGTTCTCGACCTTGATTCACCTCATCCAAGTCAACAAGGCTCCGCTCCGTGCAAACCGCCTCATTTTCGTCGGATGAGTTCGCCGACTCATCACCATCCACGCCGCTCGCGCAACTCGTCGGGTAGTCACTAAACCATCCATCGGGCTGGTCACCTCGGAGATCTTCAGCTTCTTTGTCTCTATCGTTGCGTGGAGCGCACACGACGGAGTGGTCCTCTTCGCTCGACTTCGTCTCCTCGTCTGCCATCATCCGCTGTACTTGCTGCCACCTCTGACGAACGAATGTTGGGAAAGCCTTCGTCCGCGCTGCAATTTCGGTGACTCCAACATCTCGGCTCGTGCCGTTGGCAATCAGCCGCCGGACTTCATCGTCACGTGTGGCGTCCCAATAGACCAAACGACGTGTTCGTTCGCGGCGCGGCGGGATCTTCGCTAGATCTCGTATTCTCGTCGACACCGCCTGGATTGATCGGATGTACGGGAGTCCTTCCTGAACGCGGATCTTCTCCAACGCTCTCTGTACCGCTGGGGCGTACCACCCTGTCTTTCCCACAAATTGGCGCAGATATTGATCCTCCGCGAGAAACCACCGCCGCTGAGTCGTCATGAGACGGCGGTCCAAACTTCCGTCAGCATCGGAGTCATGATCCACGCGTACCGTACTTGTTGCTGTTCTCGATGAGGCAGCAGGCGGGATGGGATCACCTGGCGTCCACTCTGGAAGTGCTTGGCGCTTGTCCTTGATTGCTTTCTTCGACCGCTTGACAGTAAATCGCTCTTGGTGTGCTGCGTGAAGTTGTCCCAGAGGTTCTCTTCGCCTTTCGTTCAGGAACTGTATCTCTTCCTCTGACCACGGAATCTTTGTTGGCTCCGGTCGCAGCCTCTGAAGTTTCATGAGCACTCCGCGCTTGGGTCGCATCTCCCATTTCGGGATCTGTGCGTTACAGTGGTCCGTGTACAACTCGTATATCTTGGAGGTGTCGTAATCCATCGTCTTCGCAAAGTCCGCTATCGCCAGCAGCGCCTTCTGCTCCTTCTCACTCCATTCTGTGTACCCACCTTTTCCGCCGCTCGGCTGCGTCCCTTCCTTCGTGCGCTTGCGCTTCCCGAGCGTGACCGCCGACGCAGATGACGCTGTCGATTGCGTGGGTCGTGACTTGGCGACTTCGCGTACATCTGGGGCCGCTGCCTCGTCATCCGCGTCCTCTTCGTCGTCGACATCTCCGTCGTCACTTGCCTCGCTCGCGTCGTCATTCTCCGATGTGTCGCCGTGCCGCTCTCTCACTCCCGGTGCATCGCTACCGCCGCCACGCTGTACCGCTTCTGCACCAGCCGATCGTGCTACCGACTCCTCTGAGCGTCGTCGCGTTGACTCGCGTCGCGCACGCCGCGCGCCTTCATCAGGCGTCGCCTCCATCTCGCCGTTGCCGCCAAACTTCCGGGGAAGTCCTTGACTGACTGCACACTCGCCAGGTGCTGTTCCTGATTCTAACTCGATGTCCCTTGTTCAAGATGCACCTCTGACGACCACCATTCCGAACTCGAGATCCGGGCAGGTACCAGATATGTGGTACACACTAGGGTCCCTCCGGCGGGCTGCCACGTGTCGCTCCAGCAGCGGCGTCGGCAGACCTGTCCCGTCTCTTGCACGCGCTGTTCCCACCGCCGTCGCGTCACTTCTTTATGGTGCCCTTCATCCCGGTTTGAACAACGGCAGGCGCCGCTCTCCATCGGGTTGCTTGCAGCCTCGTCCCGCATTCGAATGTTTCGCGTGCGCGTCCCAGCCTCTATGACAGGTTCGCTCGGGCCGTCCTCGTCGTATACACTCACCCGCCGGCTCCCTCTGTCCGCGCGTCCCACTCGGCACGCTCTGCTCCCGTGATACGTGTGGTCGCTTGTGAACTGCCGATACAGCTCCACTGGCCGTCGCTGATTTGGCTCCCCTTGTCGCTCGGCAGAACTTCTTTTTTGGCTCTGGTTCACCGACCGTCCGACAACGGACTGACGACACAAGTCGTGCCATCCGGCGCTTGCAGCAACGGACTGACTGCACAACTGGCTCTGGTCGGCCGCCTTTGCCGCCCTTCGCCCCGGGCTTCTTCTGGGTTCTTCTTCTACCGACCGCCCGCGGGTCCAAGTTGGCCTGACTGCACAAATCGTCGCCTTCCAGACACGATACGCCAGACTCAGCGCACACCTTGCTCTGGACGGTTGACACTCGAACTCTCCACTGTCGCAGCGGGGCGAACCAATCAGCGGCTTCCATATCCAAACGTCGGCATTCACCAGAGTCGCTGGCGCTCCAGCACAGCGCCACGCGACGCCTCTTGCCACGAGCCAACTGCGCCGCTCCTCGGCCTTCCATGCCGCTTGATTCACTCCTGCACAATCACCGCTTGAGCACCGCGACACGCACATCACTACCGCCATTCGTTTCCTTCAGAGGTGGCTACTGCTCTCGGATACGCTCTCCAACGACGCCATGTCCACGTTCACACCTGAGCGTCGCACGGCGAGATCTCGCCCATCACAGTCAGCGTCTTCTCGCGGATACCACGCTACTTCACGCTGCGCATCTTCTGGCTCCCACAGCAGCGCACATCTAGGCGCCCCTTGACAGCATCTTCTCCCAGTCACTCTCACTAGCGCACGCCCTCCAATAACGGCACTGAACTTGCTCACTCCATCATCTACTTGCAACGGCTTCCTCACACATCACCGCTTTGCTTCGCTCCATTCTTCAGATCGCCGTGGCTCAACCGGGCACCGCGACTACCACGCAGCAGCACATCTCTCTTTCGCCGGACGATCACGTATCGCCACTTTCGCTTAATCAACCTCGCTGCGCGATCCTCGCGCCGGTCATTCACACCTGACCAACCCGAGCTCATCCACTCGCACGGTTAGCCACCGTGGGTGGAATCAACGTCTTCAACTCACTCATCTCCACGTCGGCGTCGTCAGGCATTCCATCCAGTCTTCGACAGCACGATCGTTTCCTCTCTTCACTCCTCATTTCTTCAACTGTAGCACTTTGATGTCGGCGTCGTCAGGCTTTCCATCCAATCTTCAACTGCGCGATCATCTCCTTTTCTTCGATCCTTGCTTGGTGCCGGCGTCGTCAGGCTTTCCATCCATTCTTCGACTTTTCGGTCACCATATTCACATGTTCTCGTTATGCAACCAACTAGGGTCCGCATGTTACCTTCCACAGCCGACTCGGGCCCGTGGGGTCTGGTGTTCTTCTTGCTCGAGGCACGGGCTGGGCACATCCCAATAAATGCTCCGTCCTGTTGCACGAACATACTGGCTTCTTGATACAACGCAAACTGGGCATGTCCCAATAGGTGTTCGTCGTCGATCCCGTCCATCTTATTCTCTGCTCGGGGAAGCGGGCTGGGCACGTCCCAATAGGTGCACCGCTCCTCACACGAGTCTTCTTTGGCTTCTTGACGTGGAGAGACGGGCTGGGAACGTCCCACTAAGCGCACCGCCCTCACACATGTCGCTTTCTCTCAACGAGCTGGGCATGATCCCACTAGTTGCTCGTCCTTCATCTCGATCCTGCACCATCAGACACCGGCGCAGACCACGCCACCTTGGTGTGCTGCATCGTCGTCCTCACACACTTCTTTGCTTGCGCAGTACCACGATGTTTCATTTCATGTTATAGCCGTCTTCGACTCTGATCGTCTCGTTCCTCCTCACTCATGCGCATCATCGCCTCCGTCGGCTCATGAGCTGTTACCCGGCTCTCGCCTGTTCTTCCTTCGTTGACATTGCTCACGCGCTCTACTGCCCGGCGCTCCTCTCACTCTTCGCTTGTTCTTTGACATTTCTATAGCGCCCTGCTGCCCGGCGCTTTCGTCGTCTCCGACCTCTCTCTCTCGCTCTCTCGCTCGTACCCTTCCGACTTCTTCTCGTCTCACCCAGTCACGCTCCCAGTCCGTGGTCTGACTGCACAGCTCCAGCTCAAAGCGCTTGTATAGCTCAGACGAACTGCACAGTCCTGAGCCGAACCTTGGCGAGAATCTACTCGAGCGGCACACGAGCCGCTGCCGCCGTCGACTCCTCCTCTTCGTCCGACGACAGCTCCTCTTCGACGTCTTCCTCCGCAGTCTGAGCGGCTTCCCGACGACTCTCCCACGCCCTCCTCGCGTCAAACTCGTACAACAGCGCCGTGCAGTTGAGATCATCTTCGTCGACCCAACTTGGTTCGTCGTAGCCTACCCACTTGACTTTGTACTCGCGCTGGCGCCGTCCATTCCTTGTGCGCTGCTTGTACTTGCAGTCCAAGATGGTCTCGACCTCATACTCATCGTCCTCACCGGGTTCGTACCACGAATCTTCGGGCAGAAGGGCCTCATCGAACTCGAACGCATCTTCGGTCTGGATCTTCTCGTGTGGCCGCGACATTTTCGAGATGTACGGCTTCAGCCTTGATATATGGACCAGTGGGAAGATCCTGCTCTCCTTTCGATCAATCTTGAGTCTGTAGACAACGTCGTTCACGCGCTCCTCGACTTGATACGGACCATGCCATAAGTGTGCGAGCTTCTTTACCAACCCTGTCTTGACCAGATCATGATAGATCCACACGAGTTCACCACTCTGGTATGCGGTTCGAGTCGTTCCTTTCGTCGAGTCATCCACTCTCTCGTTGTGTTTCTTCACTCGCTTCTCCGACAAGACCTTCTGGATAAACTCGGCATGAGCAATCGCACGCTCATGATGCTGAACCATCTTCTGCCGCCATGCTAACGCATCCGACTCCTTGACCGTACCATCCTTGGGGGGAACCGTCGCTTCCAATGCCGTTCGAGCATTCCAACCATGAACGAGGTAAAAACTGGTCTGGTGGAACTGCAAACTCACCGACGTGTTTAGCGCCAACTCCAACTGCTCCACGTACTCGTCCCAGTCCTTCTGCTCTGTGTCTGCAATATAACACTTGATCGCCCTCACCACTGTCTGCACCGACCGCTCTTGTTTACCATTCGCTTGAGGTCGATATGCCAGCGTCGGGCGCTGCTTCTGCTGCATCATGCGGTTAAATCGGCGGAATACAGAGCTCATGAATCGCGGATCTCGGTCATGCCGAATGACTTCTTGCGCACCAAACCGTCGATACACTCCGGACAAATAGGCTTCCGCGACCGACTGCGCGGAGGTATCCGCCATGGGAATCAAGATGATGTACCCGGTGAATACACAGATGAAACACAGCAGCGCTTCATGACCGGCAGCCGTCTTGGGCAGAGGTAGAGCGAAATCCATCGCGAGAACTTGAAACGGACGAGTCGCGACGAGATTGCCATCCGTGCGCCCCTTGTACCTTGGTTTACCTTTTCCTGTGGCGCAGTCCTCGCAGGCCGATACGAACCACTCGACATCCGCGTACATGCCGCGCCAATAGTAGAGTTCACGAAGGCGTGCGAACACGCGCCCGACACCCTGATGAGCCCCTCCGCCCAACTCCGTGTGGTACGCGCGCAGTATATCCTCCTGCAGCACACTCGGCACTACCAAGCGCATTCGGCCTTCATCACGGTCCTTCTCACGGGGGCAGTAATAGAGAACACCACCACTGTCGAGCACGTACGAGTCGGCCACCTTCGCCACCTTCCTCATCGCGCTGGCCGACGGGAACGCGTTTTCATCACCACTCAGGTACGTCACGACCTTCTCACACCACGGATCTTGTCGTTGTGCCTTCGCGATTCGCCGGAACCGCTCATCCCGCGCGGTCGCCAGCGACTCTTCTGTAACCCTAAGCCTGTCATTCTCAGCTGCGCCACTAGATTCCCGCACTGGCTCCGCATGTTCGACCGGTCTTTGGGCTGGTGGAGTCGCTTCTCCTTGCTTCTTCTTCCGCGCTTCCGTCGTGTCGCGCGTCTTGCCGCTCCTTGTCGCTACGTGCACCATCATCTTCGGCTCTGGGTCCATCCACCATTTACACGCCGTCTGGTTTTCTTCCACACTTGCTTGTTTGTCACACACACTCCGACCAGAAACACCGCTTCCACTGTTGAGACTCACACTTGGGCCGTCGGTCTCTTCCACCGCCTCTCCTGTTGGGCCTTCAACACCGCTCGCTCGGTCACTTGAACCGGGCGACACACAGCCGCACTGGAAGCCGTCTCGCATCGACTCTTCCTCGATCACGGCGTTCAACTGAGGCTCGCCGTCCACGCTCGAGCACACCCGCGCCGTATGAACAGTTCGGTCACTCAGGTTTGTCGCTGGTTCACCGTCGGCTTCTTCACCTTCACGCGCATGATCTTGATCGTCGCTTGTTCGATATAGCAGCTCGGGCAACGTGTTCAAGCACCTAAGATCTTCGCGTTCCGCATCCGTCTCGATCCTCCCACTCGACTGCGAGCTCATGGCCTTCCGGGTAAGTAAGTCTGCTGGCTGATTATACTTGCGCGCGATGTGAACCAAACTCACTCCCTCGAACTCCTTCAGCAGTTCCTTCACCCGATTCAACCAGACTTGCAGCGAGGCTTGCTTGCAGCGCAGATCCTCGTTAACCTGCCCGATGACGATGCGCGAGTCCCCGCACACGATGACCTTCTCGACCTTGTTCCTGATGGCGAGCTGCAGAGCACCGATGAGACCGTGATACTCGCTGTCGTTTACGGTAAGTTCAGCTTGAACTCCATACTCTGCATCGATGACCCTCCACTCAGGTAACTTCCACAGGATCATGCCGAACGTTCCGACCTTGTCACCTTTAACGCGAACCGCTCCATCGAAGGTGAGAACAAAACCGGGCGTGTCTCTTCTTAGCTCCGGGATCGGACGAATAACGGGACTGTTATGGAGGCTCTTCATCGGCGCGATATCTTCTAAGACCGAGTCCATCTTGCTCCGCGGGACGATCGAGGCCGCCAACAGTGCCGGTAGCCCGCACGCATCTTTGTCGCTTCGTACGATCTTCAAGGTCCAAGGCGATAGCATAGCGGCCCACTGCACCGCTCTGCCCGACAAGCTCTTGGACGTAAACAGCCACTTCATCGTCGAATACCTTGCGTGGACTGTCACCGACTGACCGTATAGAAAATGACTTGATGCTTCCAGGGTTTTCAACAATGCCAGCACCTCCTGTTCAGCACCCGTGTACCGCGTCTCGGCGTCCTTGAAGACCTTGCTCACGAAGCGCACCGGATGCAAGACTCCTTCAAACTCTTGACACACCGTGGCACCGAACGCCCACTTGTTGGTGTACAAGATCACAACAAGTTCTTGATCTCGCTTCAAGTGTCGAAGCATTGGGGCCGTACTCAGGCGCTCCTTCAAGGCATCGAAGGCTGCTCTTGCGTGATCAAGCTGACTTCCATCTCGCAACGCCAAGTCGGTCACCTCGTACAGCGCTGCCGCAAACGTTGCGAAGTTGTCGATAAACCGATGATAGTAGATTAAGCTGCCGACGAACTTCTGGATCCCCTTCACGTTTGACGGGAACGGCATGGCCAAGATCGACTCCAAGTTTCTCGGCACTGCTCGTAGACCGTCGCGCGAGACTTCGTGGCTCAAGAACTCGACCGCGCGTTTCCCGAAGGCACTCTTGGGTAGACTGATGGTGATGCCCCAGTATCGGAACGCATCAAGCAAGCACTCCAACATCAAGCACAACTGGTCCCATGAGCCCGCGCCAAAAGTTACATCGTCGATGTATGAGCGACGGCCGATCACTGGCATCAAGTCATTCATCTCCGCAGCGCCAACATGGAAGACATCTTCGACCAACTTCATATCCGTCTCGAGCTGCTCTTCCGGTCCGTCGTGCACCAAGTTCTTGACCTCTTCCTCGCTCCATCCAACCACGCGACACTGACTGTCCTTGCTGCTGATCATCCGAACCATCGTCCAGAGCGCGTTGTCGATGATGCGCTGGTAAATCTGTGGCGCATTCTTCAGGCCTTGAGGCATGCGAAGCCACTCGAAGTGCCCAAGCGGACAAATGAAAGCTGTGATCTCCCGAGCGCGCGCCGTCATCAAGATCGCCCAGTAACCGCTTGCGTTGTCCATCGAGCACAGCCACATGACGTGCTCGAAGTTGTCCAGCAAATCGTCGATCAGGGGCATCGCGTACACCATCAACTTGGTAAGGCCGTTCACGAGGCGATAGTCGATGCACAGGCGGATGTCCTTACCGTTCTTCTTTAACACAATGACGATAGGAGAAGCCCAAGGCGACGACGAGTACCTGATCAAGCCCGCACGAAGTAGCCCACGAAGCAACTCATACAACTTTCCAAGGAGATGCGGTGGGACTCTTCTGGCTCGCTGAGCAATCGGCTGAGCGTCTCCCACGTCGACGTCGCATACGACACCCTTCGCTGGCGCAGGTAAGGCGTTGCCGGAGCTGATAAACTGGTCTCCTCGGGCTTCTAAAATATCCCTCGCCTTCCTTTCTTCCTCAGATGTCGTCTCGCCTTCCTCACCCACATCCGCTGTCTTCATATCTGCTGGTGCAGGTGGTTCCGGGTCGACTTCGGGGATCAACGCAAGCTGCTCGCTCATGCTCTCGGCAGACATCTCGACTCCTTCATGAATGCAGACTTCTCGGTCGAGGGCGGACTGGTCAAGATCGGCTGGGGCCACCGCATCAACAGAAAAAATCGCTGGTGGGACATCGCCGACCGTGAAGACCGCTCGCTTGCTCAACCATCGCAGCTTCTTCTCGCTTGCCTCTCGAACCTTCTCGTACGCCTTCAAGTACTTCGGATGCCTCATTGCTTCGTATGTCAACAAGGGTAGTGGTGCTTCTTCCGGAATCTTGCACTGCCGGTTCTTCAAATCGACCACCACTCCCGCTCTGATCATAAAGTCGGTTCCAAGGATCAGCAACGAGTTCGCTTCAAAGTCTGCGACCCAGACATCCATCTCGAAGACGACCCACTTGCCAAGCCTGATCTTCACTGTCGCCATTCCGTGTGCACCGACTGGATCCTGCGAGACTCCATAGAAGCTCGTGGGGTCGGCAAACATCCGAACTCCAATACCCAACCTACGTGCCAGGTTGGTGTGGAGGATCGAGATGTTCGCGCCCGTGTCCAACATCAACGGGAGCTCTTGATCGTTTACGGCGCCATGCACGAAGGCCTGAATCGATTCGCTCTTCGGAAGCCGGTGATCACTCCAGAACCCACGTCTCTCTCCATCCTTGAGTCTCACGAGCGTCACACGCGGCTTCTCCCGGGCGACTTCTTTCTCTCTTTCTTGTTCTTCTTCTTCATCAACGCCGGCTTCAGCGGGATCTCCACCCACGTCCACCAGCTTCTCCTTCGTGGCGGCCGCGTCGGCTTCTGCTCCCGCGACCGCATCCTCTTCTTCTCCTCGCTTGCCATCCACGGCCTCCACGACCGCGTCAAGCTCGAGCGACTCTTCTTTCTTCGACTCTTCATCTTCTTTCACACATACAGGTTTGTCATATGCAGTTTCTTCCTCATGCAGGCTTTCACACTCAGTCACATCTTGAGTTCTTGTTTGTAGGTTTTCTTCTTTCGTGACTTCGACTTGGTCTTCACGCACCACCGTCGGCTTCTCTTGTTTGTGTCGGTTTGTCTTCTCTCGGGCCGACGACGGATCTTCACTGGGGTTAGCGCATTCCCCGTCACGTACAGCGCTCGCTACTCGCTGCGGGGTTAGTTGTTTGACGACTCCGTGGTCTTCGACTCCTCGGCCTTCGACTGTACATGTTTCTTCGCCATCTCTTCGATGAAGGCGCGACAGTACTTGATCGGGTGACCACGCTGTTCACAGTACTGGCACATGACCAACTGCCAGCATGCTTCGATGGTATGGCCGGACTTGCCACAGTGCTCACAACTCGGTCGCTCTCGCTGCGACGGTTGACCACCCCCACCAAACGAGTTGCCTTGATTCGAGGGACGCGCCGGCTTGTACTCTTCGTTCGACGGCTTCGAGTATCCACCGCTGTTGCCGCCGCCACCGCCACCACTTCCACCGCCACCGCGATAGTCTTGGTTGATGCGGTTCACCGCAGGCGCGATATCGGTAGGGCCATCTTCGGTGGCCTTCTTCGTCGCGACCTTCTTCACAGGCCGGAGCTGCGTCGACTCATATTGAAGCAACTTGCGTTCCAACTCATCAATCGACTCAAACGCGGTGAAGCGGAACTGCATCTGCAGCGTCTTGTCGTGCAAGGTGTCGAAAAACTGTTGAATGTGGTCGTCCAGAAGCTCCGGGTCTTGCTCATCACGGAAGTCGATGCCGGCGCGCAGCGCAGCTCCATTCAAGCGGTACAAGTAGTTCGACCCCAACTCGTCGGACTTCTGGGTGAGCTTGTAGTACTGAAGGCGTGGAGGCACGACGTCGGTGCAATACTTCCTCTTGAACGACGGCAGCAACTGGCTCCAATCCGACTTGACCTCTACCGGAAGCTGACGCACCCAGTACTTCGCTGGGTTTGTGAGGCTGTCGATGAACATCTCCAGACGCTGTCGCGCGTTCCAACCGGACAAGTTGGCGATGTGAAGGAACTTCGACAACCACGCTCGCGCCTCTTCAGGGCTGGACTTGGCACCGTCAAAGGATCGAATCGCAAGGTTCTGCAACACCGTGACCGGTCGGTTCGGGTAGTTCCACGTCGTCTCGTCGCGCGCGGTCATCTCCACCTCGTACTCCCAATCGACTTCACCACGAACCGATCGCTCCTTCTTCTTGGTCGGTCTCAGCGCTGGCACGCCCCATCCTGAGCGCGATTCTGACACATCAGCGTCACCGGTCTTCGACGCCAAAGCGGCAGACACTCGCGCGAGTTCTTCCATCGACAAGTCCCCAGAACTCATCATCGCCATGAACTTGCTCACCAGCGGATCTCTCGTCGTCTTCGTCCTCGGCACTTCATCGTCGCTGTCCACAGCGGAAAAGTCGAGCTTCTTCTTCACACGGGTGAACTTGGCCCATACATCATCTTCGTCGAGCTCCATCGGTCCTTCGACGAGGTGCTTCATCACCTTCGGCGCCGACTTTGTCTGTGGCGTGTACACTGGGTCCGCCATCACCAAGTACTTGGTTTCACCTTGGGCTTGGCTCTCGCGATACGCAGCAATCGACGACTCCCATTCGTTCTCAGCAATTAACAGGGAGACCATCAAACCAACATCTTGTGCCGTCCGCGTGAGATCAAGACCAACAGCATCCTTGAACCGCTCTCGACGACGGAAGTCGTAACCACACGCCTTCCACATGCTCTCAATCTGGTTCACCGTGTCTTCCAGATCTCCGAACGACACCTTCGAGGGGTCAAACGCAATGACTTGTTTCGCTGGACCGACCTTCTTCAGCTCGTACAGAGAGAACCAGCTATCCGCCTTCCCGCACTGCTGTAGCACAAGGTGACGGTAGCGATCCATCAGCGCAGTCGCTTCAGTGTAGTTGTACGCCCGGCGCGCATCATGATCCGCCGCCTGTAGCTTGAACACGATCGCGGGGCCCTTCACTCGCCCCGGCGCGCTACCTTGCGTCTCGACCGGCTCAATCTTGATCTGTACCTCTTCGCTTGACATGTTGGCTAGCGGTTCCACTCCTGGCATACGCACCAGTTGTCGTGGCGCAACTGAAAATTCGGACACTCGGCGTATGAAGGCCGACGTTTCACTGCGCGGACAACAAAACTTACTTGTCGGGAATGGCCGTCAGACG
>JAMFLL010001509.1:0-15427 GCA_027475725.1 Pythium rhizo-oryzae | reverse complement strand
GGCGCGGAATGCGCGCGTGCGGCGTGGCGCGCCGTTGAGCTCGATGCGGCCGCTGATCGAGCCGGAGCCCACGCGGTCCGCGAGGATGTCGAGCAGTGTTGTCTTGCCCGAGCCGGACGGACCCATTACGGCCAGCATCTCGCCGGGGCGACAGCACCCGGAGACGTTGCGCAGGATCTGCTTTTCACGACCGTGCTTGGGCGGCACCGAGTAGCTGAGGTTCTCCCAGCTGAGCGTACACGCTGCTCCGTGCTCGTCGCCGCGCGGGTCTTCGTCCAGTACCGCGATCGTCCGGTCCGCGTCCATGTCGATATAGCGCGACGTGCCCTCGGTCGACGGCGACGAGAGCATGCACACGCTCGACTCCTTCTTGAGGTATTGCATCGCTGATCTAGCTGGCGGATCCACGAATGGCCGCAGAGTCGCTCGCCAAAGTGAGACCATGGGGAGGGTGAACCCACCGCCACGGAACCACTGGATTCTCGCCCAGGATGCCTGACCTGGTCGATGGTGCATCGTCTTTGCGCTGTTGGTTGGGCTCCCCCTGCGACGCATACAAACGCCCAGTCAAATGCCAGCGTGGCGCCAGGCCAGTCTCGGACACGAACCCGTCGAAAACCGATTGCGACACCTCCCTTGACTTGATCAATGTATGCGCGCCATGCTGGACTCGTGACTACGCGCACCAGCCATTGGTGGCTTCTCTCCGAAGAGATCTCAGCTCGCGAGTGTACAAAAAGAGTTGGTCTCACTTGCGATACTTCTGTAATACTTGCTTCTATTCTACATACTTCACACGGCCAGCGTCGTCACCGCTAGCACGATTAGCAGCCACATCCAACGCCCACGTGGCCGCGATCTCATTGGCGCCGCCGCACTCTCTTTGCCGGGTCCGCTGCCGCCGATCGAGATGTCGGGTGTGCGCGCTGTGAATCGCGCGACAAGCCAGCGCTGCGACGACGCCGACGCGCAAGCCTCCACGCGCACAGGCTCGTCCAGGCTCGCGCCGGCTGCGAGGCAGCGCCCCATCGCGGGACCGAGATGCAAGCGTCCGAGCGAGTCGTAAGTCCACGCGGCGACGCCCTCGGCGCTCGAGGCGTCCGCGCACTCGCGCAGCCGCAGCTCGCTCCCGACTAGCTCCACGCACGTGGCGGCACTGCTGGCGTGCATCACCGTGAGGCGCTGCGCGTCGTCCAGCGAGAAGAGTTGCTGCGCGGCCTTGTGCTGGTCGCACTGGCCCACGCCCAGCGGCTCGTCTCCGCCGCCCGCACTGAGACAGTGCGTGAACTGGAGCTGGACTCGCTGGCCGCGCTCGTTCTTCAGCTGAGCCAGCGGCGCAGCGCTCACGAGCTGCTGGTCGCGCAGCGCGAGCGCCGGGAAAGCCGCGAAGAAGCGCTGCTCGCGTGCGTCGCTGCACTTGGCGATCGTGCCTTTCGCCTCCGCGCCGACGCTAAGGCAGAACTTGGGCGCGTGCTGAGGGTGGAGCCGCCCGCTGGCGTCGTAGGTCCACTTCTGGTGCGGCCAGTCCGTGCAGTCGATGTGGCTCACGGCCGCGCCACCACCGGCGCGGCCGTCGACCACGTCGAGACAGCTCTCCGTGGCGTCCACGACCAGCCGCTGTGCGGCGTCGTACGTGAACCGTTGCGCCGGCTGCGTCGCGTTGCAGGGCGCGAGCGTCGCGGCGCCGTTCGCGAGGCTCAGGCATAGCGCGCGGTCGCTGCCACTGTCGCTGGTGTTCCCACCGCCGCCGCGCAGCGCGTAGATCAGCGCGCTCTTCGGGCGGAAGGGCTGGTCGAGCCACGCGACGCTGGCGCCGCCGGTGCCACTCGCACTCGTCGCGCCCGTCTCGACCAGCGCCTGTGCCTTGGTAGCGCTGTCCAGCGCGTCATTGAGCGTGACCACGGAGGCCGGTGGGCGAAACCCGTCCGGCAGGCGCTCCTCCACGAGGAGAAGCTTCGCCGCGTCGGCTGACGCGGCTTCGTCATTCTGGCCGCCCATGACGCGCAGCACAAGGCCCGGCTTGAGGAACTTGGATGCGCGGATCGCGGCCTCACTTGGCGATCCACTGACGCGCTGCGCGTACGCGTCGAGCCGGCGGCGCTGCGCCGCGGCAAAGAACGCGAGGTCCACGGCGTTGTCGCTGCCCACGCGCGCAAAGAGGTCCCGGACGAGCTCCGGGTCGATCGCGGCCGGGTCCGGGTTGAAGAACAGGGCGCTGTGGACGAGCGATCCCGCGTACTCGAAGAGCGTGGCGCGACTGAGCTGGGCGAGGCTGCGAAAGTCGTCGGGGAGCCCCTGGAGCAGCGCCTCGGCGAGCGCCGGCTCGAGGTTGAAGGTCGCGACGGCCGCGCCCACGAGGTCGATCCGCGAGAGGTTGCGGCCGTCGCGGCTGATGATGCCGTGGTTCGCGAGCGCGTTGAGCGCCGGGCATGGCGAGCGGCTGTACGTGGCGCGCGTGTCGAGCGTGCCCGACGACTCGTCGCGGTTCGGCCGGTAGTACGCGTTCTGCGGCCGGCTGTTCGGGTCCTTGGCGTCCGACGCGAACCAGCGCTGCACGCCGGCGTCGCTGCATTCGGCGAGCTCGAGAGCGGACGCACTCGCGTTGCTGCCGCCGGAGAGCGCGAGGCATCGGCTGCGCGTCGCCACCGAGTGGAGCCGCCCGAGCGAGTCGTACTGCCAGAGCTGGCGCACGGCGTCGCCGCAGGTCTGCTGGACCACGGCCGGCGGCGTGTCGGACGACGCCGCGAGGCACTTGTCGCTGTGCTTGAACACGAGTCGACCGCGCGCGTCCACCGTGAGCTGCTGCTCGTCCAGCAGCGGGTCGCACAGCTTGGCCTCGACACCGGCGCTGTCGTCGGCCGACGCGCGCGCCACGCCCACGCACAGCTCGGGGCGCTCGATGCTGTTGAGGTGGCTCACGTTGGGCTGGAAGCGCTCGAAGATTGAGTAGAAGCGCTGGCGCGCCGACGCGTCGCAGTTGCCCAGTGCCACGGCGCTACCAGGCTTCACAGACGTCTCACTGTTGACGTCGAGACACAGATCCGAGGCGTGCGTGGGCCGCAGCCGGCCTGACGAGTCGTACGTCCACTGCTGGTTACTCGCGTCGTCCTCGGTGCACTCGAGCGGCGCCACGCGCGTACCGGCGCGCGCACCAAAGTCCACAGCACTCGCGCACAGACCGCTCGAGGCACTCACGAGCCGCTGCCGTTCGTCCAGCAGCCACAACTGCGAGCTCGCGGCCCCATCGCACGTCGTGACCACGAGAGCGGCGGCACCGTCGCCGTTACCCACCGCGCCGTCGGAGATGTCGAGACACAGCACATGGCCGGCACCCTCGCTCACGACCGCGACGCCCGTCTTGCTATTGAGGAAGCCGTCGACGAGCCAGTCGCTGGAGGCCTTGAGCAGCGCGTACACGTGAAGCCGCGTCTCCTGGATGTTGGCCTGCGTGATGGGCGTGGGCGAGCGCACAAAGTCGGGTGGGAAGTGTTCGTCGAGGAGGAACGCTTTCGCGCGCGCGAGGTCCACGCGATCTTGGTTCGCGCCGCCCATGGCGCGCATGAGCAGCCCGAGACGGCCGAGCGCGACGCTCATGAGGAACTCGTTGCTGAAGTCGCACTGCGGGTTCCGCGCCTGGCACTGCCGCAGACGGCGCGCCTGCGTGCGCGCGAAGAAGAGCACGTCCATGGCGCCGGACGCGCCCACGTGCCGCATGAGCTCCGCTGCGAGCGTGAGGTCGGCCACGGCCGGGTCCTGCCCGAAGAACGCGTCGGCGTGAACCAGCGACATGTCGTGCTCCGCGGCGTTGTGGACGCTGAGGTCGTCCAGGTTGAACACCGAGCGGTTGGCCAGCGCGACGAGCACCTGGGCGTATGCTGGGTCGATGTTGAAGTGCTCCACCACGGCCTTCTTGACCTGCTGCGCCGTGAGGTTGCGGCCGCTGCGCGGTAGCAGCCCGTGGTTCGCGAGCGCGTTCAGCGCTGGGCACGGCGAGCGGCTGTACGCGGCCGCGGTGCCCGGCTTGCCTGAGGACTCGAACACGTTGGGCCGGTAGAACTGGTCGGCCGGCCGGATGTCGGCGTTCTTGGTGTCCTTGATGAACCACTTTTGCGCGAGCCCGTCGGCGCAGTCCGCGAGCACGACACGCCTCTGTGACGTGCCGCCTGTACTGCTGGTGCTGATAGTACCCGTCGGGAACTGGACGCACTTGGTGGGCCTCGTAGTCGGGCGCAGCCGGCTGAGCGAGTCGTACCGCCACTTGGTCGAGCCATCGGAGCAGGGTTTCTGGACAAGCGCCGCGGGGCTCGCGCTGTCGCCGAAATCCACGCACTGCGTCGAATCGTAGGTAAACACCAGGCGCTTGCTCTCGTCCAGCGTGAGCTCCTGCGCGTCGTCCAACGAGTCGCAGGGCGTCACGACGATGGGGCTCAGGTCCAGCGCCGAGCTCGTGGTCGCGCCGACATCAAGCCCGAGGCAGAACCGTGGCACGTCCATGCTCGAGAGTCGGCTCACGCTCGGCTGGAAGTTGTTGTAGTAGGCGAAGAAGCGCTGCTCGGCGCGCGTCGAGCAACTCGCGGTCGCGACCTTGGGCTGGGCCCCTAGACTGGGCGGGCTGACGATATCGATACATAAACTGGGGGCAAAGACTGGCCGCAGGCGTCCGGAGGCGTCATACCGCCACTGCTGCGAGGGCTTGAGCTCCGCGTTACAAGCGGCCTCGACGATCGGCGCGCCTGTCACATTGCTCGTCGCTGCGACTTCTATACAGCTGCCGCCGGCGGTGGTGAGGCGTTGCTGGCCGTCGAGCAGGAACTTTTGGGCGGCGTTCGCGCTGCCGTCGCACGCGGCGATCACGAGCGTTTTGTTGGCCACCTGGAGGCACTGGGTCGCGTTCGCGTCGCTCACGAGCTGCTGGCTCGTGGTGCCGAAGCCGTCGCCGAGCCACTCGCCCGACGCCTTGAGCAGCGCGAAGAGCCGCTCGCGCGAGTCCTGGATGTCGCGCTGCGAGATTGGTTTGCTAGATTTCGCCCAGGTCGGCGCGAGCTTCTCGTCCACGAGCAGCATCTTGACGGTCTCGAGGTCCACGGCCTCGTCGTTGCGGCCGCCCATGACGCGCATGAGCAGCCCCTGGCGCCCGAGCGTGACGCTCAGGAGGAACTCGTTGCTGTACTCGCACTGCGGGTTGTTAGCCATGCAGTCGCGCAGGCGGCGCTGCTGCGTGCGCGCAAAGAACCACGGGTCGAGCACGCCCGCCGCACCCACGTGGCCCACGAAGTCGTCGATGAGCGCGGCGTCCGTGAGCGCCGGGTCCTGCCCGTAGAACGCGTCCTTGTGGACCATGGACATGTCGTGCTCGACGACGTTGTGCGCGCTGAGCTCGTCGAGGTTGAACACGGGCTTCTTGGCGAGCGCCACGAGCGTGTCGGCGTACCGACTGTCGACGTTGAAGTGCTTCATGGCCGCGGCCTTGAGCGCCTGCACCGTGATAGCCTTGCCGTCGCGGGAGATGTACCCATGGTTCGCGAGCGCGTTGATCGCCGGGCACGGCGACCGGCGGAAGGCCGCGGAGGTGCCCACGCGGCCCGAGGCTTCGGGCGGCAGCGGCCGGAAGTACGCGCCCTCGGGCAGCAACGCGGCGGCGCTGGCGGCGGCGCCGGACGCGAGCCAGAGCAGCGCCACCAGCGCCGAGAGGAGCCGCTCGAGCCGCCAGGTGAGCCGCAGAGTTCGAGAAATCATTCGGGACTAACTGGAGAACACGCCGCGGGGTCGACGCGACTAACTGGAGATTATAGCGACTCGGTCGGCCACGCCGTTGGGATTCCTTTGGTGGTGTGTCGGCAGAAAACGTTGGGAGTTGAATTTAGGGGCACCGCGCGCGTGCTTCCCGTTGGAAGTTGGCCAGAAGTTGGGAAGTCGCCGGAACGCGCACGTTGGACCGAGTACCGTAGAGTGTGATCTCTCGCACACCCGCTCTCTCTCCACCGAAGCGAGCGTCTAATCCACTCCGCTCTGCTCGAGGGGGAGACGGTGGGATCTCCTGTTTGAAGTGGTTCCGGTCGCGATCACTCCGCCTCCCAGTCGCGGGGTTGTTCCAGGCCATCGAGCCTGTTGCCAACGAACAGTGTTGGGGCCATTCTTCAGGCGTCGCAGGTGTTGGGCGGGAACCAACTCTCGCCACTGCTCGAAGCGTTGGTGCCCGCCGCCACGAGCTGTCTGCTTAGCCTCCTAAAACGCATACAACCGTGATGGGCTGCACCCGTTTGCATTCAGCACCCTGTTTCTAAAACCTCCTATATCGCATATAGATGAGGGTTTAGGGCATGGACTGACAACTCGTTGGGTGATGCGCATGGCAACACCTGCATTGTGCCGTTATCACATGCCAAAACAAGGTATGATAGCTCCCACCAGATCCGAAACGAGGGGAGCTCGTAGTCAAAAGATCCAAATGGGTTGAGCTGCAGCAACTCGTGCAGGTGTCCACTGCCGCCACCGCCAAGTGCTCTATCTTATTCGCTGCGTGTCATATTCACCAAGATCGGCTACTATACTACCTTTACGTCCTACTGCACACAAAAGCGTTGCTGCTACCCTACGACCGAGTCAAATAAAAAATAAAACATGTCTTCGAGGCTGTCGGTCGCCCCGGTCTCACTCTTCACCAGGGAACTTGGGCGTCGGCGGCTCCACCGAGGCCTGCGAGACGCTGCCGGCGCCTTCGCTGATCCAGAAGAGCCGGTGCTTCTCCAGTAGGCGTCGCTCGATCTCCTTGTCGTCGACTTGCTCATCGTCGGCCTGTGCGTGCTCGTCGCGTGTGGCACTGATGCGGCCCGAAACGCTGGACGAGCGCGACGAGTAGTGCGGACTCGGGCAGAATCGCGGCAGATCGTGGTGATCCACCACGGGCACGTTCATGCGCGTTGGTCCAGCTGCCGCTTGGCTGGCCTGCAGCAGCGCGCTTTTCGTGAGCCGTGGCGGGCTCGGCTCTCTCGGATCGATAGGCGGGCCGTGAGCCACGCCGGCGTGGCCATGCGGGATGCCCGCCGGGCAGTGGTGGTGCTGGCAGTACAGCTCGTCGTCGCCATGGACAGGTACGCGTGACTGCGTCCGAGGCGCGTACAAATAGCTCGTGCAGCCAGTCGAGTACGAGTTATTGCTCGCGTGATGCAGTTCTGTGTTCGGGTACCGAGGGAACGTGAGGCTCGACGACGGGCCGGTGCCGCGGCGCGGTTCGCGACCAAGGTACTTGGTGCGCTCCTTGAGAAGATGCATCTCCTTGAGCAGCTCGCACATGTCGGAGCGCAGCTCGTCCATCTCGTCCCGCAGACGCTTGTTCTCGGCGCCCTGCGCGTGGCGATATTGCGCCATTTGACGCGACAGGAGATTCTCGAGGCTGCGACGGCTGACGGCATTCTCTTGCAGCAAGTCTTGTTCCATCTTGGACATCTGAAGCCGCACGTGGTCGAGCTGGTTCGAGAAGCGCTCCATGCGCTGGAAAAACTCGTTCTCGACCGACGCGCGGCGCGGTTCCATCTCGGTGAGCTCGTCCTTGCAGATCGCGAGCTCGTCACGCAGCTGATGAATCTCTTCGGCGGTCACGCTGTCGACGTTGAGCGCCGTGCGCTGGCTCGACAGGTTCGCGAGCGCGTCGACCTTGGCCAGCACGGCGTCGATCTGGCGGTTATAGTCCTGTCGGAGCGCCTGCACCTCGTGCGCGGTGAGGTTCCCGGCGCACTGCAGCTGCTCGAGCTTGCCCAGCACGTCCGACACGCGCTGTTTCGTGTCCTGGATCACCGCGAGATGCTGGCGCGCGCTCTCCTCGTACTTGGCCTGCAGCGCCCTCATCTCGATCTCGACGCGCTCCAGCGAGCTGGCGCTGCCGCCGGGCGGCGCCGCCGCCGCCGACGTGGCCTCGACGCACACGCGCTTGTCCCTCTCGAGCAGACGCGCGTCGCCGTGGCGGTCCTTCCCGGCCTGCTTGGCGCCGTCCACGTGCTCGTACGCGCGCTTGCGCGGGCGCGGCGCCGCGGCGTGGGGCGCCGGGTGCTCTTCCGACGGCGGCGGAGGCGTCACGAGGTCGTTGGCGGCCGCGAGCGCGCCGTTGGAGCGGTCGTTCGCCGCCGCGTGCGGCGAGGCGCCCGCGGCGCCCGCGTGGCCCGCGTGGGCGGCGTTCTGGTGCGTGGAGGTGGCCATCGATGGCGTTGGCGCGCGCTTGGTGCGTCGGTGTGGTGGTGGCCGGGGTTTCTTCACTTGTTCCTTCGCGCTGTCTCGCTGTTTCATTCCAGAATTGCCGAAAACTGGTTTTGGCGGAAGAAAAACCGGCTTTTTAGCCAACGAGAACCCAACCGTTGGCCAAACCACGGCGGCGACCATCACGGATCCCAGAGGCTAAACTAGTTGGGTTTATTAGTGTGCACCACGCTATTTGACTCCAGAGTTGGCCCTCCAAAAACTGAAGTGGGTGTGGACGCGCAAGCTTTCCCAACGATGGACGCCAACGACATGCGCGCGCCGCGCGCCAACGCCAACGCTCCCAAGTCGCCCAACGCTCCCAACGCTCCCAACGCTCCCAACATGCCCAATGCTCCCAACTCGCCCAACGTGTCCATCACTCCCAACGCCGCCAGTGGTGTACTTTCTCGCGCGGCCTCGTACATGCGCGGCCCGGCGGAGCGCGGCCTCGCGAAGCGGCCGTGGCTCACGCTCCACGCCGCGGGACTGCTCGCGCTCGCCGGTGCGTCTAAGTGACTCGCCCCCCCCCCCCCCGCGACCGCTCGGACGCTCACGCGCGCCGCTTTGTCTCGCTGGATGTGCAGGTCTCATCTTGTCGTGGGTGCTCCAGGCCGAGGCCTCGCAGGCGCTGCAGGTGCGTACCGCACACAAAGAGGCCCCCGTGCGTGCCCACTCACACGGCGCGGCGTCGCTCGCTCTCTGGCAGGCCAAGATGCAGTTCAGCAAGCCCTTTTTCATCGTGTGCTTCAACCACACGGCCACGGTACGTGGCTCCCATAGCGCACACTTCCCGCCGTCGATCGGCCCGGGTCTCACAGCTTCGTTTTCTGGCACGCTAGGCCGTGCTGCTGCCGCTGACGGTCGTCTACTTCAAGCTCTTCGGCACGCCGCGCGACCGCCACGAGACGCACTGGCGCGCCGCCCCCGTCGCGATCCTCCATCGCCACAGCGTGGTCCCGCTGGCGCAGCTCACCAAGATCGCGCTCGCGCTCAGCGTGTTCTACTGCGCGGCCGATTACTTTTGGTACGCCGCGCTCGCGGGCGTGAGCGTCGCGGCCGGCACCGCCATCTTCAACTGCTCGCCGCTTTTTGTCTACTGCTTCTCGGTCTGCTTCTTGCGCGAGCGCGTGTCGCTGACCAAAGTGTACGGCGTCGTGACGGCGTTTGTTGGCGTTACCCTCGTGCTCATGTACCAGGACGCTGACGCCGGCGGCGGACGCCTGGACCTCGCAGCGCTGCGCAGCGAGAGCGTGGTTGCCGGCGCGCTCGTCGTGGTCTCAGCAGCGCTCTACGGCGGCTACGAGGTGGCCTTCAAGGCCATCCTGGGCGAGGAGATCACGGACACGGCGACCGTCGTGATCCTCACCGGTCTCTCGGGCCTGCTCACGATCCCGATCTGGCTCATGGGCAGCGTGGCGCTCGCAGTCTCACCATTCGACGCGCTCTACGAGCCGCTCGGGTGGCCCACGACTGTCGACGGACTCGCGCTGCTTTTCCTAAGCGGCGCGCTCGCGGTGGTCTTCAACGTGTGCATGCCGCTGTCGCTGACCTGGACGTCGCCACTCGAGACGAGCGTCGGCTGCATGCTCACGATCCCGCTCTCCGGCGCGCTCGACGTTCTGCTCCACCACACGCACTTCTCGGCCGAGTGCCTCCTCGGCTCAGCGCTGGTCATGGCCGGCTTCGGGGTGCTCGAGTACGCGTCCAAGTCGTCGCGCGCCGACAACGAGCTCGAAGACGGAAGTGTGTTCTCGCAGCCCGAGGACGAGCGGTACTTGCTCTCGAGTCGACGACCCTCGCGCTCCAGCTCGGCCAGCGCGCGCTATACGACGCTGTAGATACATGACGCACAAGGGGTTGTTCGTTTCCATTATAGACACAATTGAAAAACTGAACGAAATAGAGAAAGATATCACATCCACGTTCACGCGCTTCGGCGCTGCTCGCCCAGCAGCCGAACGATCTCGGCAAAGCAGTCGAGGTTCACGGCCTGAGGCCACTCCTGGGACTTGAGCTCGATCTCGAGCGGTGCGGACGCGTCGCTCAGCCCCAGCACCGCGTCCCTCTCACCCGGACCTTTGCCAGCGACGCGCAATGCCGTCGCGAGCAGGCACACGCTTTGCGCGACCGCGTGATCACGTTTGTCCCCGCGAAGCAGCTGCGCGCGCGGCGAAAAGTAGAGCAGCACGGTTGTGAGCACGTGCGCGACCGCGAGCAGCGGCATGGTCCGCTTGTGGCCGGCCGACTGGTCGTCCAACCATGAGCACTCGACGAAGAGCGGCAGCGGCACCTTGTTCAGCGCGCACTCCCACAGTTTGGCCAGCAGCGCGCGGCCGAACGCGTTCAGGCGAAACCGCGCGTCCAACGCGCGCTCGCGCGACGCCTCAACCACGTCAAAGCACGAGAGGAACACCAACACGCCGGGCGCCGGCTTGAAGTCGCCAATGGCACGCCACACGTCGTCCTGATCGCCGTGCTGCTGCTTTGCCAGGGCCGTGAGAGCACTCGTCTGGGTCTGGGCCCACGCGCCGTGGGCCTTGAGGAACGCACGCTCGGCTTCGACGGTTGCGTCCGCCTCCAGCGTCGGCGGCGGCGTGAGAGCGACGCCTTCGCTGTGCTGCGCGAGCGCGTCCGTGAGAACCTGGATTGCGAGCCGCGTCCAGTCGTCGCGGAGCGCAGCCAGGATCTGAGCAAACTCGGTCGCGACGCGGTTCGCGTCCACGCTCGCGAGCGCCACCGCGTCCGCGGCGCTAGACGCCTGCGGAGCGAACGCCTCGCGTTGTACTTGGAAGGCCTTGACGACAAACTGTGAGAGGAACGGAGGGTGCGCCGCCACGGCCGGGTTCTTGACCTGGAACTGGAGCATCTCTGATGCGTCCACACAGTCGCTCGAGCGCAGCGGCGCGAAGAACGCCGTCCACTCGCGCGCTAACGTCGGTGCACCGCCAAAGCACGCGTACAGTAGTGCACCCGTGCGCAAGTCCGCAATCGTCGCCGCGCGCTCGCGTTGTGGCTGTGGTGGTTGCTCGGTCGTCTCGGGCACAGGCGTACTCTCACCGTTCTGCCCCAGGCGCTCGTTCACGGGCTCGTGCTGGATCGTGGTTGCTCGCTCTTCGGCTTCGTCGAGCACCGGGTCAGGCGGCGCCGTGTGAGGAGGAGGCGCTGGGGTGCTCGTTGCTGCTCCTCCCGAGTCGGTCACTGCTTCGTTGGTGTTCACCTCGCCTTCTTCGTCACCGTCCTCGATCACGATGACCTCGCGCGTACGCGATGGACGGCGCGGCGGTCGAGTGCCAGCGGGATGTGGTCCCCCACTATACAGGTCCATGGGGGCATCTGGATTGGACGGTCGCCGATCGGGCGCGTCCGGGCGGTTGAGTGGGCGATACAGCATTTCCGTCGTGGTCGACGGTGGCCCGTGGCGTCCGCGGCTTCGGCTGCGACTACGGCTTCGGCTGCGACCACGGCGAGGCGAGCTCTCGCGGCTTCGTCGTGCACCCGGCGGCGGCGGCGGCGACCGGCTGCGGCTTCTTGAGGCGTAGAATGGCCCGCCCAAGTAGCTCTGCTCCACGTCCGAAATTCGCCAATCAAGCGACGGTGGCGGGCTCGGTCCGCCGCGTCGGTGGCTCATGGGCGACGGTGACCGCGAGCGCCGCCGCACAAACCGGACGGGCGATTCGTAGCGGCCGCCACCGTGGAGCCGCCCGGGTGACGGCACGGGCTGGAGTCGCGTCTGCGCGAGCATGCGCAAGTCCTCCTCGAGCTTATCACGCACGATGTGGAGCTCCTTGCGCAGCGCGCCCACGTCCGCGCGCGTGTCAAAGCACGCGTCCTTGAGCCGGTGGTTCTCAAACTTGTGCTGCTCCGAGTCGTACTTGAGCGCCTTGAACAGCGCGTTCTCGAGCTCGCCGACGCGCGCGAGCATCTCCTGCCGCAGCGTGTGGTAGTTGGCGTCCGCGTGGTTCTTCCAGCGCGAGTAGTCGTCGGCCATGACGCCCACGTCGCGCGCCAAAAAGTGGATCTTCTGCTCGAGCGGCCCGAGGTTCACGGGCGGCGGCAGCGGCGGCGGCGGATGCGGCGGTAGAGGCGGCGGGTAGTGGTGCTGCATGGGTGGTGGCAGCGACCGCAGCGTGTGCGCCTGGCGCTCGAGATCTCTCGACAGGTGGATCAAGCGGTCGTCAAAGCCCTCGGCCTGCTGCCGCGACGCCTCGAGCGACTGCTTGAGCTGCGCGTTGTCTGCACGGAGCCGGTCGCTGTCGTGCTCGAGCTCGGCGATGCGCTGCAGCAGCTGCTGGACTTCCGCGTGCAGGTCGTTCGAGTCGCTCTGCGAGCGCTGCTCGTACTTGCTCTCGTCGCGCACGTTGCGGCGCAGACCCTCCTGGAGCTCCGCGAACTTGCGGTCCATGTCCTCCATCACGGTCCGCAGCTGCCGCTCGAACCGCTCCTCGAGCTCGCTCTTGGCCGCCGCCAGCTCGGCCTCGCGGCGCTCTTCGAAGCCAGCAAAGTGCGTGAGCAGCGACTCGTCGTCGACCAGGCCCGCCACGGCCTTTTGCTGCTTCTCGACGTGGCTCTCGAGCCGCTTGTTCAGCTTGGCGAGCTGCCGCTGCGTCAGGTCCTTGTGCTCGGCCGCGAGCTTCTCGGTGGCCTCAAACTTCTCGGCGAAGCCCTGCATCTGCTCGCGCTGCTCGTTGATGAACAGCTGGATCTCCTCGCGGCGCTGCGTGTACGCCGTGAGCCCTTCCTCGACCTGCATCTGGACAGCGTCCACCGCCTCCTCCACGCGCCCGAGCTCGCGTCGCACTTGGTAACACAGTACGCGCGCGCCGTCAGTCTCCCCGCAACGAGCCCCACGCACACACACGGCCACAGGGCTTCACGTACCGCTCATGCATTCGGTCCGGATCAGCGACAAATCTAGCGAATCCAAGCCACAGCGCACTCGTCCGTCAGGACCGTTTGGTTCGCAACTGTTTGTTCGCTCTTGTGCGAGTCGTAGTACGTACTGTGCTGCGTGCAGACCTGCCACTTGTCGCGCGACGCGAGCCGCTCGTCCAGCATGTCCTGCGCCAGCGCGTGCGCGACGCTGAGGTCGTCGGCGTCGTACGCGCGCCGCGCCTTGGCCGCCGCGAGGCTCGCGGCCTTGCGCTTGCCGCTCTTCTTGCCGCCCGACGACGGCGACGGCGACGCGCCCGCCGCGGGCGCCGCCCAGCCCGTCGTGTTGCGCACGGTGCCCATCGCGCGCCCGCCCGAGAGGACGGTGCCGTTGGCCGGGGAGCTTCCTTCAATGGGAGAAATGCGAGAGAGACCCGCGGGCGCGAGCTCCATCTCGCCTCACATAGTGTGGTAGACATGGACCCAGCAACGAAGAGCTCCGCAAGAGCCTGATATGGTGTGCAAGTGGTGTACACATGGGTTCAGCCACGAGGAGCTCAGCAACAACGAAAATCTCAGCAAACCCCAACGCACGCGCCCACCAAACGGCACACACACCCCTCCGTCACTGTTTGCCAAAACGCTTGCTGTATTTGCTTTCACATCCACTTTCCAAAAACGGGGACTCGCTCCTTACCTACTCTTTGCCCTGTCGCGTTGCGCCCTGCTCCGTTCATGCCGACTGCGTCGTCGCGGCGGAGGCGCCTGCCTCGCCAGCGGCGGCGGCCGGCAGCCCGACGGCGCTGCTGCTGTCGCTGCTCACGGTCTTGGCAGCCGCGACGCTGTCGGCGCTAAACTCCTCGTCGTCCTCGTCGTCGCTGTAGTCGATCGTGAACACACCGACAAAGCTCTTGTCCTCCAGCTTGGGCGACGGAGGGGACGCATCGGCGGAGGAGGACGCGGCCGATCGCTCCCCGGCGCCCGCGGCGGCGACGCCGCCCTCGTCCGCGGCGCGCGGCTCGGTCTCGTCGTTGGTCGAGGACCCGTGGTCGCTGCCGCCGTCCTCGGCCGTCGCCGTCTCGGACGACGAGTCGTTCTGGTTGCTCGTCGAGTTGCTGCGCCGCCAGCCGCTGAGCTTGGGCATCTTGACGTCCGAGAGCTTGCTGCGCATGCTCGAGAGCGAGGTGTTCATCGACGTGATCGACGACCGTGAGAGGGACAGCGACGGCGCCAGCGCGCGCCGCGCGTTCGGCCGCGGGTTCTGCACCGTCGCCTCGTTCGTGGACACGATGCTCGCGTCGCCCTCTCCGCCGTTCACCAGCATGGTCGTAGTGGTGGGCATCGCGCTCTTCTTGCGGCGCGGCGCCGCCTTCTTCTTCTGCTTGAGCGGGTCCTCGCCCGTGCGCAGGATCGTGTCGTACCGGCAGTAGTAGCACTCGTCCTCGACGTGGCACAGCAGCTCGTGCGGCGAGCAGCCCGGGTCGTCGCGCATGAACGCGTGCCACGACGAGTAGCCGCCGTCGAGGCAGCTGATGAAGCGGAAGCCCTTCTTCTGGAAAAACAGCGCCGCGCGGTTCATCGCGTCGGCGTCGTGGCGCACGGCGTCGCGAACGCTCGTCTTCACGTCCTCGGTCTTAAGCAGCTCCGGGGGCATGCCCACGCCGTCGCCGACGAGCACGATGTGGACCTGCGACTTCATCGCGTTCAGCGCGCCCATGGTGCGCTCGATGAGCTCGGGCGAGTCGAACACGGACGGATCCAGCGTGAACGCCGCCGGGATCTTGCCGCACTTGATGTCGTCCGAGCTACGCAGCCCGCGGCAGTCCACAACAAAGTACCGGAGCCCAACGGAGCCGTCGCTGCTGGCGCCGCGCTTCTCGCCCATCATCTGGCGCGCGACCTCATCCACGCCGATGGGCAGCGCGAACAGTGCCGGCGCCGGCTCAAAATGCTCCGCCGGGTGCTCCCACTGTGTGCGGCCCGTCGGCGTGTGGTACCAGAACGACTTGCCCGCGAGCGACCGCGACTCGCGGCGCTGCCACTGCGACATGTCCACCTCGCGCTTGGCCTGGTTGCGCTTGCGCGTCGCGAGCGCCGAGTCGTCGAACGCGATCTCCATCGCACGGCGCGACGCGCAGAACGACTCCTTGGCGTCCACCTGCGAGCACTTGTAGCTCGCGGGCGTGCGGCTGCGCAGCCGCGGCGCGAGCATGCACACAAACTGGCAGCGCGCCTCGTCTTCCAGCACGGCCTCGAACTCTTTCTGGACCTGCTGCGCGACGGCGTCACCCCAGAGGAGGGCGATGAGCCGCTCCCCGGCGCCGGT
>JAMFLL010001508.1:0-15440 GCA_027475725.1 Pythium rhizo-oryzae | reverse complement strand
AGGTCGCGCTGGTAGTCGTTCGAGAGGTGCGCGTAGGCCGCGTGGTGCACGGCCGTCGCGGCCACGAGGTCGCGGTGCAGCAGAAAGTGCTGCCCCATCCAGCGCCCAGCCGCCTACCTACCTGTACGCCGAGACAGAGAGAGAGAGAGAGAGAGAGAGAGAGCACTAGCGTCGCGCCCGGCGTTCCCGTGGTTCTCGCGAGGTTTCCCCTCGTTTCCTTTCCTTTGGTGCAGAGGGCCGAAAGGGGGGGAAGTTTGGTATATTTAGTGTTCACCACATAATTTGGGGTAGTAGTGTGGCGTACGTAATGCCAGGCCGTTGCCGCTCTTTTTCCCCCCATGTGGTCTCGCGCCAAAAAGTGCTCTTCCCCCCTCAAGCGGCGAACATTAGGAAGAAAAGCGCGACTACACGCGGGAGCGCTCTCTCTCTCTCTCGCTCTCTCTCTGCGTGAACGGCACGTGAACGGCACGTGCGAGGACATGCTGCAGCCCCCGCCGCGTCTGCCGGCGCTGGCGCTGGGCGCGAGCCCGCGCGCGCCCGCGGCGCCGCTCGCGCGCTTCTTCTCGGCGTCGCCCGAGTCGCTCTGGGCGCAGATCGAGGCGGCGCAGCCGGCGCTGGTCGCGGACGCGCAGCGGCTCTTCGAGCAGATCACGACCACGCGCCAGTCGGCGCTGCGCTCCGTGTCGCTCGCGGACGACCACGCGCCCGAGCGCCGCGCGCCGCACGACAAAGTCTGGGCGGTCGTCGCCGTGGTCGCCACCGCCGTCGCGCGCGACCTCGCGGACGAGCGGCAGCGGCTCGCGGCCAACGGCACCCGCTTCGCGCGCAGCAACGGCAAGACCCGCTCGACGACCGCGCGCCGCACGGTCGGCCGCAAGCGCAAGATGCGTGGGTCCGGTCACCAAGACGACAGTGAGGAAGACCAAGACGACGACGAAGATGAGGAGGAGGAGGACGACACGGCGAGCAGCGCCGAGGAAGAGAATGCGCGCGCGTCGCACTCCGGCGGCAATGGCCACGACGCCGCCGCGCGTCCGCAGTGGCACCTCGTGGACTTTTTGGTCGAGGCGAACGTGAGCATGAACACGTTCCTGGAGAACCTCACGAGCCTCTTTGACCGCCTGCTGCTGGATCCGGAGCTGCTCGAGGTCACGACGCAGCTTAAAGAAGAGTTCACGGTCGCGACCGTGCTGTTCGAGAAGTACCGGTTCATGTGGAAGAAGTTCGCGCTCCGCGAGCAGCGCAACAACGTGCCGCCCGAGCGCACGGAGCTGCTCCAGCGCGTCGGCTGGCTGCTCTTTCTCATCGCGCACCGGCGCCTCACGGCGGTCTACACCGGACTCGGCTCTCTCTACTATTTATTGCTCGGCGTGCTCAAGCTCGTGATCAGCCAAGTGGCGCCACGGTCCGTCGAGGCCGAGGTCGCGGCTGCGCTCAGCGCGCTAGGCGGACCGCTCGCCAAGGCGTCCGCTGGCGCTGGTGGAGCGCTTGACGACCAAAGCCTGTTGGAGATGCTGTGCGCTGCACCCAGGGTGGACCCGGAGGAAGTGACCAAGGCATACGATAACGTAGTCAAGCTCGTGGTGTCGCTCGTGCAGGACAAGACGCTAGTGGTCGTGTCCGACGATGCCGCTACTCCCATCAGCGAACAAGACACGACAGCGATGTTACGCGACGCGTTTGCACAGCCGACGTTGCGCCAGAACGCGACGTGTTTGTTCGAGCTGTACGCGCGCACAAACCTCCGCACCTACGGCAGCTTCGACGAGCGTGTGTACCTGAACGAGCAGTCTCGGCAGTCGCTGCTCGGCCCTCGACCCCAAGGAGTGACTGGCGGCGGCAACCACGAGAACAGCAATGGCGACGCGCACGGTATGCCCCCAATGCCCTCTCGACCTGACCGGCCACCGACGAACCCGCTCACTTCGCCCGTCCGCCGGCCGTTGACGCCAAGTCGACGAGAGGCGTCCACCCCGTCTGGCGCGCCGCCTCCTCCGTCGCCGTTCACTGTGCAGGCCTGGCAGTGGCACGGATCGTCACCACCCCCGTCGCTCCCACGCGGCCTCAACACACCGATCTCTCGTACCCTAGGTGGAGTGCAACAGTCGCCGTTTGTCATGCAGACGCCTGTCACCGCAGCCGTCGAGATAAGCAGCTGGATTCGCGATACCATGGCAAGCTTGACGTCCGAAGGCTCGCCCACGTACGTGAGCCCGAAGCTGCAAGGCTTCTTCACCGACTGCACGACCGACCCAACCGACCATATCGCCAATCTACTGAGTGAGATGTCACACAAGCTGCTCACGAACCGGCGGCGTTGCAATGTTTCTGGCTCTGGCGGATTGACTGGTAGTGGACGTGCGAATGGAGCCGAGTTTTCTGAAGTTGACGGAAGTCTCAGGAAGACGACAAACTTAGCTGTTGCTCTGTTCTACCGCGTGCTCGAGGCGCTGCTGATCAGTGAGCGTGCTCGATTGCGGACGTCAAACTTCTCGTCTCTGTTGAACAACGAGACGTTCATCTGCTCGCTGTTTGCCTGCAGTCTTGAAGTCGGCCTCAAGTCCCACAGCCTAATCACTCTGTCGTTCCCGTTCTTACTCGATAATGTTGGCGTCAACGCGTTTGACTTCGGTAAGGTGATCGAGAGCTTCGTGAAGCACGTGCCTCGGCTACCAGGCACGCTGAAACGTCATATGCGGGATCTTGAGCAGATGATTTTGGACTCCCTCGCGTGGCGAGCGGATTCAAGATTGTACGTAGTGCTCAAGGGGGAGCCCCAGCAACAGCCAACCCCTGTGCCTTCCCCAGGGCCGTCTGAGACTGGCTCGACCTCAACGGATGCATCGACTGCACCACCAGCTCCGACACCGACCTCATCGACTGCTCCGCGCGCTACCGTGCTCCAGCTCTTCTTCCGAAAAGTGCTCTCGTTGGCTGCGACACGAATTTTCAGGTTGGGCTCGATGCTTGAGCTGGATGCTGCCCACATGAACCAAGTCTGGTCGGCGATCAAAGAATGTATGAGCTCCCAGGTGCATTTGCTGAAGGATCGACACTTGGATCAAATCATCCTGTGCAGCATCTACGGTGTCTGCAAGGTGAACAAGCTCAGTACCGTCACCTTCAACAAGATTATCGAGCAATACAAGAAGCTCCAGACGCCGCAGTGGGCTGTTAACGGAATTAACGGCCCCGCCCAGACGGCAGCTCATGCGGCGTTTGCCTCGGCGTCGCTGACACGCAAGAGCAGCGACATCATCCGTGACATCAAACTCGACGATGAGAACACGCGAGGCGACGTGATCAAGTTTTACAATCGTTGCTACATCCCTGCGATGAAGGTGTTCCTGCTCCAATATCAAGCCCAGGACAAGCAAGTCGCTGCAGCAAATGCCGCCATCACGAGTGCTACGGGCTCTCGTGACCACCTCGTAACGCCGTCGACCTCGGACTCGGATATCGTTGCTGAGGCCGCCGCGAGTGCTGTGGAGAAGGTGATGCAGTCGCACGCACCACCGCGTACTCCTGTGAGAGGCCGACCAGTGCGAGCAAGTACCAGCTCTCCGGCCATGTTTGGCTCTCCGTCTCGAAACTTGCCCATGTTCACGACGGCGGAAGTGGAGTCTCTGCCCGTATCGGTCCACCAGACCTCTCCCAAGCGTGTGCTCGCGTCGAATATCTACATGTCCCCCCTCCAGAACGCGCGCTATCAGCAGCAGCGGTCCCATATGACTCCTCGTTCCCACGCACTGTATGCTTTCGGCGAGAGTCCATCGAGGGTACGTACTACTGCATGAAGCGACCGCTGAGTCAAAAAAAAGGATATCATGGCTAACCCAACTCGTGTGTGTCGCTTAGGATCTGGCATTGATCAATCGCGCAGTGAACAGCTCAGTCGTAAGTTCAGTGCGGACAGCAGCTGCGCCACCACCTCTCGCAGTGGCTGGTGATCACAGTGATGCACACGAAGATGCCACGAGCGGCAGCAACAGTAGCCACACGACCCCGACAAGCAAGCGGCGGAGAACGTGAGCATCGCCGTGCCGTGCGCCTTGATCCAAATCTTTCCCTCTAGTGCCCAAGAAAACCAAACATCATATGAAGAAGACGAAGACGACGACGAAGACGAATGCAAAGGATACGACGTGTGTTGTTAGCGCAATCGTTTGTCCGACAGAGATTATGTTGACTAATGAAAGTATTCAATCTGCCTAATACCCGCAGATTCCGGTGGTGGTCACGCTCAACTCTGTGCTTGTGTGGCGTTGTGCCGACTCGTCGTCTCGTTCGTTGACGACTCGGTGGCGTTGGGTTGCACAGGCGCTGACCGCAGGCGTCGCAGGCGTCTGCACGCGGCCGCCACTTGGTCGAGCGCCGCTTTCGCGACAGTCACGTGGATGATCGAGCCGCCCTGGGGCCCGCTGACGGTCGTCAGACACGCCCCGGACGAGACCACGTTTCTCAGGTCCAGCAGCGTCGTCATGCATGCCTCACTACCGTGAATCGCGTCCTTCTCGCTCATGGTGAAGACCCACGCGGGCCACGCGCCCGTGTCCCGGAACGCCGCGACGTCGCGCTGGCAGTCGGCATAGAGCGGGCTTGTGAGCAGGCTGTGGACCTGGCTTGGGCATGCATTTGTAAGCGAAGCGTTCGCGTCCAGAGCGGCCGCGACGGAGAGCGCCGTGGCGAGCAAGACCACGAGGAACTGGTGTGTTGAAGGCGACATGGCGGTAGCGAGGAAGCTTGAGGAATGGGCTCCGAGCCTCGAGCTCGCGTCCTACCGGCGGATCCAGGAAACAGAGGACGGAAGTGTCCGGTGAGACGCGTGCTCAAGTTCGAAGGATCGTGTCCAGGCTGATGGTCGGCTCTGATAGGCACAAAGGTATCAGCACCCGCGAATGTCTCAGTTACCACTGACCGGCACCCAATGCGTACCGGTGTTCTTCGCACTGTGAAGAACACGCCGAACGTGCATGTCGCTGGCCGGCAGCCGCTTCAACGGTGAGATCCAGAATGTGATTCATCAAGTCTTCATGAGAGGGTTTCGCCAAAATTGTGGGTACGATCTGTATTTTGGGTGGGGTGACGACTCATACTTCTAGCAGCAGAGCGGGATGGGGATGCAGAAGCAGCAGACGCCGCCGCGGCTGAGCACGCAGATCACGAGCATCACCACCAGGGAGATCGCGATGGCACCGTAGAGGTAGTTGTAGTCAAACGAGGAAGAGGTTGCGCCTTGGTTGCCCGTCGCGTCTTGGAGCACCCGCGCGGCAGCGTGGCGCAGGCGGCGTACGATGTTGGGCGTCGTGAGCGACGAGAGCGCCGCCTTGTCCACCGTGACGCGCACGGCGAAGCGGTTGTCGCTGGAGGAGCTGATCGTGGTCACGCACGTGTCAAACGCGACGGCATGGAGCGCGCGCAGCGTGGACTGACAAGCATCGCTGCGGCCGATGGCGTTGGCGTGGTCAGCGTCCAGCACCCACGGGCCGTGCGCGGTCTTGACATCGAGCTGACAGCTGGCGTAGTCCGCACTGGTGAGGATGCTGGTAACGAATTTCGGACAGGTGGGCGTGTCGGCGGCGTGGACGCACACGGAGCAGCTCAATAGCATAGCCAGCGAGAGCAGCAGGCAGAGACGCAGAGGTGAGCGCGCGGCGCGGGCCATGGTTGGTAGTTGGTAGGCGTGGGGAGTGAGGAGCACCAGGCAACTTCAGGAATGGGGATGAAGTGAGGAGGAGACCGCGGAGATGTCCCTAGGAAAGAGAGAAGGGGAGACACCATCGTGTGCCGACTCTTGGCAACTCGTCCCGATACGCTGAGGCATGATGGACATGGAGATCCGACCTGACGCCACGAACACAGAGGGATGTTGTCCAACGCGCCACAAGCCGCAGGTGCGGTGGGTCGCGCCGAACCCACTCGTTAGGATCTGTGACATGGAGCTCGTGTGTACACTGATACTTTCCAAAACAAGGTGCACAAAATGAATAGAGGTTTGTGACAAAATGAGGTACAATGTTCGTATGTTTTTGCATCATAATCCACGACTACTCACCTTGTTTTGAACCAATTGGATCAGCTGTGAGAAGATCCTTTCTCATAACACGGTGAGACGCACCCCACCAGCTCCAAACGAACGCTCGCAACGAAAAATAGCCAACTTCCCGGTCAGCGCCACGACACGCCTCGACAGCAGGACCCAGCGCCGTTATTTCGGGCGTGACCGCCCAGGGGGACACCGTTGCGTGGCGGGCGCTCGTGACTCTCGGTTCTTGTCGCCACCATCTCCCTCGCCTTCCCGTCCGACTTCCAGCCTTCTCGCTGTCTGGGTGGCTGCGCGACCAATGGAGCCCGCTCGACGGCGCACCAGCAGCGGCCAGCGCTACCGCTCTGAGCCGAAGAAGGCGGCGGCTGCGGCCGCTAGCCAAGGGCCTCTCGCGCGCGCCGCCGCGTGGCTGCGCAAGCTCCACCAGCTCAAGACCGAGCACCAGTTTCTGGGGCGCTACTCGGTGGACAAGCTCGAGGCGTTCTACCACTACCAGACGAACGCGCCCTGGTGGCGCGTGGCGCTCGTGCTCGTGGCGACACCCATACCCACGCTGCTCGTGCTGCTCGCGATGGATGGTGCCCCCATGAAGGACCCGCGCGTGGGGCCACACAGCCAAGGCGTGTGGGCTGTGCGCTCGGTGCTATCGCACGGGCTCATGACGGCCGTGTGCCTTCTGCCGGCGCGTCAGGCACTGCGGCTCCACGACAGCGGCAACTACTCGGTCTGGAAGATCGCGCTGATCTGTACGCTGACCTGCATGGGGCTGGAGAGCGTGTTCATCTCGCTGGCGTTCGCGTGGCGCTTCCCTGTCCCGTTCCGCGAGCTGCTGGGCGTACCCGTGTGGTCCACGCTCGTCGTGCTGCTTCACTACTGGCTCGCGCCGCGCGTATTCTCGCGGCGGCCGCGGCGCACGCGCGTCTACCTCGTGGTTGTGAACGCGCAGATAGCGATCCTCTACGGCTTCCTCGCGCTTTCGATGGGCTTTGCGCATGTCCCCACGGGTGTGCAGGTCGCGATGATCGCGCTGTTTCCTGCGGTGAAGATCGTGATCAAGCGGTACGTGTGGAAGTACGCGCGGCAGCTCGACGACATCTCCACGGACGTGACGATCTGCATGGTCGAGATCTCGGGTTCGCTCTACCAGACCGTGTGCCTCCAGTTCGCGACCTCGAAAGCCATCGGCGCGATCATCCTGTTCACGGACCTGGCGCAGGCGCTGTTTGAGGTCCACGCGTACCTCTCGACCGAATACCTCGTGGATGGCCGCACGTCGCTCACGACCGCCATGGCGATCGTGCAGAGCTCCGTGTTCCCCGGTGCCGACGAGCGCCCGTCGCTCGCACACTACTCGTCGACCACGTCGTTCGCGTCGATGGCCGAATCGTACTCGACGTCGCGCCGCTACAGTGGCACGGGCGTGGGCATCCGCCGTCGCCTGCGCAAGACGGTGATCGGCTCCGTGTTCCTGCAGCCCAAGACCGTCAAGAAGCGTGCGACCAAGCGGCTCATGGACCTGCGCCACATCGACGTGGACGTGGATCTGACGGACCTCGCGAGCGCGCGCGTGGGGGCCGATCTCCAGCCGTCGCCGAACGAGATCGACGACCCGACGACCGAGCGCGAGTGCAGCAACCACGAGCTAGCGTTACCACCCTCGCCTTCACCGTCGCCCATGCCACCAAGCGAGACGCCTCCAACACAATCAGCGGCGGTGGCGGACGCAGGGGAGACCCCAGGAGCGCCCAACACCGACAGTGGGCTCGCGGATACTGACGAGCTGCTCCCTTCGGACGGCGAGCTCGGCGTGAGCCGTCCGCTCGTGACACCGATATTGCAGCCACAGGCGAGTTTCGCGTCCATCCGCGTGGCGTCGCGGACGGCGCTCCACACGGACTTTGCCAGCGCGCAGGGGGGCGCCGCCGCCGCGGCGATGCCGCTCCCGCCGCGAGATCTGCCTCCGCTGCAGCCCGGGCCGCCGCGGCTCGGAAAGCCTATTGGCGGCGTGGCCGCGTCAGCGCCGCTGCCGAATCCGCCGGCGCTCGTGCTCAAGTCCGTGGCCAGCGGCGCGCAGACCTCTGCTCCGTCCACGGGCAGCGTCGTGGAGTGGGCACTGGGCATCCCGAGGCGGCTGGCGCTGCAGCGCAAACTCTCGGACAACAGCACGCACCCGGAGCCAGCGGCCGACAAGTCCTCGACCGAGCAACCACCGCCGCTTCCATCGTCACCATCACCGTCGCCGCCGCGCCGCGTGTCTGCCACCAGCAGCCTCTCGCGCGTGCTACCCGCGGTTGCACCTATCACGCCCGTGGTACAGCCGCCGACGTCCTCGGCGCCCTCAACCGCGCGGCCGTCGTCGCTGCTGGCGTGCGCGGGCCGCTCGCCGTCGTTCGATAACCGGCGCCGCGGCAGCGACGGCCACGGAAGTTGCAGCAGCAGTGCGTCGGGTGGTCATGGCGTGACGATCGACGGCGTGCAGGTCGCGCGGCGCGAGCAGGCGCGCATCCTGGAGCAGACGCTGCAGCTCTTGTTCTCCTGCGAGGTGCTGCTGTTCGTCGAGTACATGGAGGTGGTCATGCCCGTGCTGTACGCGGCCTGCGTGGGCACCGAGTGGGCGCTGCCCAACGGCAAGTACAACCGCATCACCATGGCGCTGAGCCACGCGGACGTGCTCTCGGCCGTGGGCAGCTCGGTGCTCTACGCGGCGCTCGAGCTGCTCTCGCTGCTCGTGCTCAACTACGTGGTCTGGCGCAAGTACGGCGTCTCGGCCGCGCACCTGCTCGCGTTCGTGCTCGAGACCTACGCGCTCACGCTCCAGGGCAAGCTCGTGGGCGCGTTCATCGTGATCACCAACACGGCCACGCTCCACCAGGGCGTCGACTTCTCCTTCCGCTTCGACTACGACGCGCTGCTCGGACCCATGCCCACGACGTGACCGCCCACACCACGCGGCATGGCTTAACAGAACCGGAGATATAACTGAGCTGGTGAACGGTTCACGATACAACACACGTCCCATGAGCCTTGGTGCTCGACGCGTGTCTCAATCTATTGAAGTGTCTGACGAGATCGTGGTCGTGGTCGTGGCACCAGCGCCATCCGGGTCGTCTCCGCTATTTTTGAGACAGCAGGTGGCGACCGACGAAGCCCGCGGAAGACCAGCTTCCTCGTCTGGTCTGCGCGCCTGCCGAGAGCGCAAGTGGAGACAAGAGCCAACTGGGTCGGTCGTCGGACCACGACTTGGAGCCCACGTCCCCGCCGCCTCCGCACAGGCCCGACAAGACGATTGCTCGGGCGTCGACCTCGTCTACACATCTAACCAGGACTTGACCGGTGCTTTCTCCCCCACCAGAGCCCAGCATGGCGCCGTCGGCGAGCGCGACCAGCGGCCACCGCCGCGCGTCCAGCGCGAGCGCCAAGCAGCCCGCCGGTGGCGGCACCAGGCGCACCGGCCGCACGACGCTCTCGCACAAGCTCGAGGCGCCGCTGAAGCGCTTCCACGCGTGGAAGTCGCAGTACCAGTACCTCGGGCACTACTCGGTCGAGAAGCTCTGCGCGTTCCACCACTACCAGGAGACCACGCCGCTCTGGCGCGTCGCGGCCGTGATCGCGCTCGCGCCGCTGCCCGTGTTCGCTGCGCTGCTCGCGATGGACGTCGTGCCCATGAACGACCCGCGCGCGGGCGCCGCGGCCAACGGCGTCGCGTTCGCGCGCTCCGTGATCGCGCACGTCGTGTTGCCCTCAGCGATCTTGCTGTCCACCAAACAGGCGCTCCAGCTCAGCGACCGGCTCTACTCGATCCCCAAGATCTTCCGCATCGGGCTCTGCGTCTCGGTCGTGCTCGAGTTCTTCTGCGTCGGGGCGGCGTTCGTCTGGCGCTTCCCCGTGCCCTTCCGCGAGGTCACGGCCATCCCGCTGTTCGTGGCCTGCGTCGTGTTCTTCAACTGGTACTTTGGCTGGGACGAGCTACGCAAGAAGATCCCCAAGCTGCGCCACTACCTGCCCATGGTCACGCTGCAGCTCTCGATGTACTACAGCTTCCTCTGCCTCGCGGTCGCGTTCGCCTACTTCTCCTCGGCCACGCAGATCGTGCTCGTGCTGCTCTTTCCCGGCATCAAGCTCGCGGTCAAGCGCGCCGTGTGGACGCAGGCGCAGCGCCTCGACGACCTCTCCACCGACGTCACGATCTGTTTCGTCGAGCTCACGGGCGCGCTCTACCAGACCGTGTGCCTCCAGAACGCCAAGTCCCAGGCGCTCCAGTACGTGATCCTCTTCTCGGACCTCATCCAGGCGCTCTACGAGGTGCGCGCGTACCTCTTCCACGACTACATCACCGACGGCGTCTCGACCGTCCACACGGCCGTGCGCATCGTGCTCGGCGGCGTCTTCCCGGGTTCGGACGAGCGGCCCCAGCAGCAGCGAAAGACCAGCCTGCGCACGCTGCTGCCGTCGTTCCTCTCGACCTCGGGCGGCGGCGGCTCTGTGTTCCTCAAGCCCAAGATGGTGCGCGCGTCGCAGAGCCGGCGCCTGCTGGACCTCAACCAGTACCGCGTCGAGGTGGACGAGACCTTCCGTGATGGCCCGATAGCCGTGAAGGCGCCCGCAACGCCTCAGCCTTACCGCTCCGCCGAGGCGCCACCGCTGCTGCCAGTGGCGAGTCTGAGGAATACCGGGGAACCGGAAGGGCCAGAGGAGCCGGCCGAGGTGGACGATGTGACTAAGCCTACGACGCCGACGACGCCGACGACGGAGATGCCGCCGTCGGTCGAGATTGCGCCCGCACGGCGTCGCAGCTTGGACTTCACGGTGCTCTCGGCGCGCTCGGCCGTGTCCTCGTCGCCGAGCTTGTACCAGCGCCACAGTACGATGCGCGACGACTCGAACTACGGTATCTCGCGAGCCAATACGGGTTCGGCCAGCGTCGCTAGCACGTGCGTGTCACCTGCCCAGGAAGCCGACGGGCCCATGGTGATACCGCCGCGGCCGCGTATGCTGCCGCCGATCCGCCGCGGTTCTTCCCACTTGGCGTCGCTGGGCCACATCTCACTGGCGTACGAAGCCGCCTCGGCGTCGACCGCGACGCACATGACAACGTACGCGCTGCCGACCGCCGCGACGCCCAAGACCGCGGCGTTCTCCGTGTACGAACCGAATTCGATGCACGCGGCCGTGGTGCCCTCGCCGTCCGGGACGCCAGTGCTCGCGCACCGCGGGTCCATCATGACCTCGCTCATGAATGTCGAGGCAGAGAAGCAGCAGCAGAAGCAGAACGTCACCCACAACGACAACACCAAGGATGCTGTGCGGCGCTCGTCCATCGAGCGGCTACGGCCACGCAACTCGAGGCGCGGCTCGGCGATCGTGCACCCGGACGCCGCGACGGTCACTGCGAGCGAGACGCTCGATTTTGGTCCGCGCCAGACGATCGAGCCGCTGGTGGAAAAGTCCGGGGAGCCGGACACGAGCCGCAGCCGCGATCGCGCTAACACGAGCAAGGGCAGCAAGGGCAACCACGCCGGTGGCGGTGGCAGCGAGCGCGTGACGCGCGTGATGATCGACGGCATCCAGCTGCCGCGCAAGGACCAGGCGCGCGTGCTCGAGCAGACGCTCCAGCTCTTGTTCTCGTGCGAGGTGCTCGTTGTCGTCGAGTTCCTCGAGGTGCTGCTGCCGACGCTGTACGGGCTCGTGGTCGGCGCGCTGTGGCCGCTCCACAATGCGCGCTACAACTTGCTGTTGATGGGCATGGACCGCGCGAGCATGCTCGAGGCTGTGGGTGGCTCGCTCGCGTACGCCGCGCTCGAGTCGCTCTCGCTTGCCGTGCTCGTGGTGGTCATGAAGAAGCGGTACGGCGTCTCGGCGCTCCACCTGCTGGCGTTCGTGCTGGAAAAGTACTGGAAGGTGCTCTACGGCAAGCTCATCGGCTCGTTCCTCGTGATCTGGCTCACTCTGTCGGTCCATTTGGGCACCGACTTTACGTTCACGTTCGACTACGGCGTGATCCTCGCGCGCTTTGGTTCGGCGCGGTTCCAGTCACGATCAAATGAGTGATCGGCCTACAAGACATGCGCATCTGCGGACAAGACGCTCAAGACGCTACGAACGGCCATTCCCGCGCCGGCCGAGGTCGGATCGGGGTCTGGTCGGGCGGACGCACAGAGCCGTCCCATGTTGCGTGAGAGGTAGCGTCTGGCAAAAGTTGATCTGGTCGGGAACTGTTCGCTATTTTTTCCTCAGCCCGAAATTGGATACTCAGCGAGTGTGACGCTCTCGACTCGAGCGTTGTTGTCAGCAACTGACGTCCGAGAGATCACCAACGAACGGACTGTGGACGACCTCTTCAACCCTGGCATGGGCACGTCGAGGGCGCGGGACCAGCTCGCGCGGCTCGCGGCGGCGCTGCACCTGGATGGCGACCACCAGTACCTGGGTCGGTACTCGATCGAAAAGCTCCACCTGTTTGAGCGATACTCGCGCACGGCGTCGCCCCTGCGCGTCGCGCTCGTGATTCTGCTTACGCCGCTGCCCACGTTCCTCGCGCTCGTGGCCATGGACATCGTCCCGATGAACGCTCCAGGCGCCGGACCTTCCAAGAACGCCGTGGCGTTCGTGCGCTCCACGGTCTCCCATGCCGCGATGACGTTCTTCACGCTGCTGCCGCTCAAGCAGGCGCTGTCGCTCACGCACGACGAACTGTCGTTCTCGACGATCGCGCGCGTGGCGTGTTGTGCGGCGCTGACCGTCGAGGCGCTGTGCATCCCGCTGGCGTTCGCGTGGCGGTTCCCCGTGCCGTTCCGCGAGATGATCGGGCTGCCCGTGTGGACTGTTGCGGTCACGGCCTTCACGTTTGGGATGACGCGGGACACGATGCGCCGACTCTGGCGGCGTCGCAAGCTCCAGACGTACATACCGATCGTCGGCGTGCAGCTCACGCTGTTTTACTTTTTCCTGAGCCTTTCGGTCGGCTTCGCGTACCTCTCGCTGCTGCCGCAGACCGCGATGATCCTCACGTTCCCGCTCGTCAAGGTTGTGCTCAAGAATGTCGTGTGGAAGTATGCACAGTGCCTCGACGACGTGTCCACGGACGTGACCATCTGCATGCTCGAGGTCTCCGGCTCGCTCTACCAGACCGTGTGCATAGAGTCGCTCTCGACGCCTTGGCTCGGCGTGCTCATCCTCGCGGCCGACGTGCTCCAGGCCGTCCACGAGGTGCGCACGTACGTCAAGGTAGACTACCTGGGCGACGGCCGCAACACACTCGCGACCGCGCTCAAGATCGTTGAAAGCTCGCTCTTCTCAGCCGGCGACGAAGAGCGCGTCACGACCTCGGCCACTTCGCTCGCCGACGCGCTCGAGTCGTCGCGCGACGAGACCACGGCGCGGTCGCTGGGCGAGTCGCTCTCGGCGCCATTTTCGCGGCGCCGCACGCGCCGCAGCTCGGTCGAGTCCATGTCCTCGACCGCGCGCGACGACTTTGGCGCCTCGAGCGACGATCTCCAACGCATGGTCGCGCCGCCGCCGGTGCTTCAGGGCAAGTCGGTCGTGATGCAGCCCAAGTATCTCCGTGAACGTGCGGCCAGCGGCAAGCGCAAGCGACGGCTGATCGACCTCGAGGTGTTTGAGGCCGAGACGCCGGCACTCGACCAGATCGCGTCCCAGGGTCGCGTTGAATCCCAAGGCCGAATGGCCTCGCAAGGGCGCGTGGCTTCTCAGGGCCGCGTCGACTCCACCGGTCGTGCAGCGTCGCAAGGCCCTGTCCACTCGCAAGGCCGTGTTGCCTCCCAAGGCCGAGTCGCGTCAACTGGGCGTGCCGGAATGCCCGTCCAAGCGAGCGCCACCGTCGATCCAGCCGCTCAGGATTGCACGAGCAACAAGGCGGTAGGGCGCGTCCTGACGCGCGGCAAGTCGGCTGTGGAGCGAGTAGAGAAGAAGCCGGCTCCCCCAGTGTTAACCCGCGTCAAGTCAGCGTCGTTTGCTGCAGAGAAACCATCACGGATGTCACTGTCACAGTGGCTGTTTGGCCGCAGGAGCAGTATGCGCACGGCCGCGGTCGCCCAATACACCGACATCCAGGATCTCCCCGCGACGGAGGCCACCGAGGCATCCCCTCCAAGAACAGATCAACATCAGGATCGTAGCGAGGCATACATCGTGCCACAGGCAGTGTCGGTGGCAGCTCCCCCGCCGACGGATACGGAGAAGGAAGCGAAGTCGCCGGTCCCGGGCCCCGCGAACGACAGCACTGGCAAGCAGTCGCCGCAGTACACGCGCAGTCCCGGCGCGGGTTCACCCGTGCGGCCGCTCGGGCAGATCCGCCGGCGTAGCAAGCGGCGCCGCACGAGCTCGATCGTGATCGACGGCATCACGATCAAGCGCCGAGAGCAGGCGCGCATCCTGGAACAGACGCTGCAGCTTCTCTTCTCGAGCGAGGTGCTGCTCTTCGCCGAATACATGGAAGTCGCGATCCCCGTGCTGTACGCGCTCACGGTCGGCGGCGAGTGGGCGCTCCCGAACGGCCAGTACAACCTCATCGTGATGAATATGAGCGCCACGACCGTGGGCACGCAGATCTGGACCTCGCTGCTCTACGCGTTTCTGGAACTCGCGTCGCTGCTGGGCATGTACTACGTGCTGCGCACCAAGTACGGCGTCTCGGCGTTCTACCAGCTCGCGTTCGTGCTGGAGAAGTACTGGATGACGCTCCAGGGCAAGCTCGTGGGCTCGTTCATCGTCGTGCTGAACGCCGTGACCGTCCACCAGGGCACCGACTTCACGTTTCAGTTCGACGCGGCATCCGCACAAGGGCCGACGGCCTCGGGCTTCCGCCACGGGATGGCAGGACGAATGTAGCCATATCGACTTGGAGAGCATGCGATATTGAGAGCGATGACACTGATCCCTTTTTCTTCGTGGCCTTGCCCGCTGCCCACAAGAGCAGCATGGGCGTCCCACAGCTCTCCCCCTTCCGTCTCACACACTCCACGTACAGTAAAAACGGCTCAAAACTTTGCATTTTTGATCACAACACACGACACAGGGGAGCTGTCAACTGACAGCATCCCCGATCCCTTCAGTGCTCCTTCGTTTAGAGCATCATGGCGACAAGGCTCGAGGCCGCGACCGCGAGCGCGGCCGCGCCGACGCGCGCGGCGCTGTTGCCCTTGGGCGCCGCGGTGGCCGGCGCCTCGGTCACCGTGACGTTCTCGGTGTTGCCGGCCTTGACCTTCTCGGGCGTGAAGAGGCTCACGCTCGGGCCGACGCTGCCCGAGCCCGAGCCCGAGCCGCCGAGGCTGTCGAGGCTCGTGACGTTGCTGTACTTGCGGTCCTTGGGCGGCGGGCACTTGGCGCTGCGCGTGCGCTTGGCCTCGGTCTGCGGGATCGTGAGCAGGCCCTTCTT
>JAMFLL010001507.1:0-15440 GCA_027475725.1 Pythium rhizo-oryzae | reverse complement strand
GGGGCCCTTCTGCCAGCCGCCGAGGATGTCGGCGCCGCTGTACCGCGTGAGCAGCCGCCGCACGCAGTCGTCCTGGAACGCCGCGAGGTCCGCGCGCACAAGCGCCGCCGGCACGGGCACGGACGCGCTCTCGAGCGCGCGGCGCTTGGCCGCGACGGCGTCGCGCTCGACCGACGACACGGCCACCGGGAGCTCCACGAGGTCCAGCGACGCGACCATGGCGAGAGAGAGAGGGAGCGAGAGAGATCGAGCGAGGGAGAGAGAGCGAGAGAGGGAGGGAGGCTGCGTGGAGCAAATGCGGGAATGGAGGAAGATTGGGGGCGCTGTATCACAGTGTCCCACGACTAAAACAGGACAGCGAAGAGAGAAAAAGAAGCCAGTCGCGCCATGGGCGATACATCATGGCGCGTGGCGACGGCGAACCCACCGGAAGGTTACGCTCGTCGCCTCGTCAGTGATCATCCCCCGAAAGAAATGGGGCGACCGGCTGGGTACACCTGCCGCGCCGTTAGGAACTGCCTGCATGGGTTATCAGGTGCGGGTACATGATATGGGTTCGAAAACCCCAACCTGCAAAATGCGAAGGCGGGCGGCGACACTAGGAGTGTACCGGTACCCGCGTGCGGAAGCGAGCGAGAGAGACACCGGCGACATCCATCCATCGTGCATTCGGAATGTGTCTCCTTGGTGGACGCCTGGGCAGGACATGGAGAATAATCGTGTCTGCGACACGCCGGTCTCCACCTTGAAGAAGCGCGGGTTCTGTAGTCACATGTCGGATACTTCTTCGCGCGGTCGGTCGTAGTGCGAAGGAGAATGGGATGCGCGCAGGGCATCAACAATACGTACTGCACGGCGGTCGCGGTGAAGGCGGCCGCCATTGGCGAATTCCGAGGCGGGATGTGGGTTCTCAACCTTGGCCGTCTGCATCATCATTCTCGCTCGCGCGCTTTTCTTCAACCGGAAGATCCCGCCGTATCCAGGCGAGACCAGTCGGATCTGGAGCTTTTCGACCATTGCTGCTGCTTCCTGGCAGCCGACATGCAGGACGGCAGAATGGTGTGTGTGCTAATGAAATGCTTTATTATACATTTGCGTGTCATTCCTTAGCGGTGGTTTGTGTGTGTGATGGCGTTTCTGTGTGGGTCCTTTCTCTAGGCGGTTCTTCAATTCATAAACATCATGTGCGCGTGCGGTAGCTTCAAATCTTGGCGGCCACGGCCACCTCGCGGATCTTCTCCACGAGCTTGATGGGAGCCGAGAGGCCCAGGTAGTTGATCACCATCGCGGGCATGTTGCCGCCGAGGTCCATGTGCGCAATGACCGAGACCTCGCAGACGTTCGGGTCCACCGGGTCCGGCACGACGATGTAGCCCGAGATGTACGAGAGCGCGCGCGTGTAGCCCGAGCGCTTGCCCGCCGGGTGATCCACCGAGCGCGTGGCGATAAGGATGCGGCCGCTGGCCTCTCGCCGCACGGTCGTGGCCACCACAAAGTCGCGCGCCGACGTGAACATGACCGACTTGCACGACACCACGCGCACCTCGGTCGCGTCGCTGAGCTTCTCGACCACGCGCACTTCCTTGGTCATGTCGTCAAACTTGGGCACCATCTCGGCGCTCACGAGCAGGCGCGCGGCCTTGTCGGCGCTCACGCGCACCTTGCCGGTTGTGACCATCGTGTGCCACGAGTTGCCCTCGACGGCGCCGTGGAGCACCTGGATGCCGTTCGACTGCGGGCCCTTGGTCCAGCCGCCGACCACGTCGTCGCCAGCAAAGCGCGTGAGCAGGCGCGCGAGCGAGTCCTCTTCAAACTCGGTGATGTAGGTGCGCACGACCGACGCCGGCACCGGCACCGGCATCTGCTGCAGCGCGCGGCGCTTGGCCTCGGCGTCGACCGCGGACGTGGACGAGGCGTGGAGCATGCGCGTCTCGGAGGAGCTGACGAGGTCGATGTCCGTGGAGAGCACCATGGTGTTGGATGTGTGTATGTGTTGGTTTGGGGGCTGTTGTTGGCGCCGCGGAAAGTTGGAGAATGAGCTGTCGGGGGCATGGGCGACGTCGGCGTTGGTTGGGGCGGGCCAACTTTGCCCGGCCCCACCAACACCAACAAACGATTGCTCCCCGCACGGCATGCGACGCCGCAGACGTTCCCAGAAAGCGATCGGTTTCACTCGCGCTCTTCAGAGTTTGCGTAATAAGTCCGGAGGCGTCCTGTTTTTGGCGCCGGCCAGGTCCGAAAGGGTACAGTTCTGACCTCCTATATCGCATACAATCGAGAAGGTTACACAAGTTTCACAAGTTGAATGCCATAGCGGGCATGCGACAAAACACCCGGCAGCAATCTCATTGGAGGATTAGAAAGAAATTCAGGATAGTTCTGTAGGAAGCAAGCTAGAGAAGGACTGGGGAACTTCCTGCAGCGGGCTCGCTTTCGTGAGTCCACCGGCAAGCCACCAAACGAATCCTTCCGGCCTTCTCTCCCACGCGTGACGCCGGCTCCGTCATGTGAAGCTGGTGCATGCTCCTTCCAGCGATCGCCTCGTCAGACTAAACCTACATTGGTGGCTTTCCAGCTGAATACGCCACCACCAACTGTAGTGAACAGTCGTCCCAAGCTTACCAAATTTGCTGGTGAACTAATCTGGACAAGACACGGTCGCAAGTGACTGGCAGAACTGTAGGTCGCGATAAGATCCAGGTGGAGAAACGGAACGGGGTCTCTATGTACACGTGATGCCAGCCTCGAGGCGTCAGATCACCATGTCCCACACGGGGAGAATTTTGCGCATGGGTTGTCGCGGGTCGTCGCGGGTCGTCGCGAATGAATACTGGACGAATGAACAGCTCGCCATCAAGTCAAGTCGCCCTACTTGTCGAGTCCCCCCACATTGAGACAGCTCTAAAAATCCAAAGAAAGCACGAAAAAGTACATTACCTGTCCAAAGCGATCAAAATGCCTCGTCACAGGGAGGGTTGACATCAACTAGTGCCATAGCTCAAAACCTTTTCACCCTGTGCGCATAGAATTGTGGGTTTCAACCCTAGTCCTCGGCCTTCGGCCTGCGGAGCCGAGCGAGAGGGTTGCACCCTAGAGCCAAGCGAGGAAGGTATGCCCTAAAGCCAAGCGAGAAGGTCATGTTTGGTAGTCACTGTAACGCGGGGAGGGTTGAACTCTCGTTTGGATTTGGAGTGTTTTCTTTGGAGTTTGAGTAATTCGGGCTGGATTTTGGGGATTCTCTCCCCCACATTGTGGGGCTTTCCCACTTGTGACCCACAAGTGAGTACGCCCCCCACGTGGGCGGGCGCGCAAATGCGTTGCACATGGTTCTACTTCTGGCTCTGTGTTCTGAGGCGCCGTCACGGCATGCTGGTCACCACGAAATGTGACCAGACACTGAGAGAGAGGAGATCAAACCATCCAAACGAAGCCATCTTTAGTTCGGACCGGCATGTCGGTTCTCGAATACACAGAGGTCGGCGCCAAACAACAACAAACACGGACATGGTCGACTCTTCACACATCAACATCAGGCTTTGACGTGTCTGGCAGCCAATGGCACTGCTCTGTATGCACCGGCAGCGCAAACCTTGAAAACCGACTTTTTGATTCGTCTCAAGTTTACGTCGCCGGAGCGACTCGCAAACGCGGCATCGACACGCATTTGGTTCCCGCGTGGCCGGCGACGGATGATGTGGTCTATCCCCATCCACCCGGCGGACCAACGAATCCGCGCCAGGCTCCCAACTACAGGCTTGCTGCGGTCGTGGACTACGCCGCCATGTGTTTCGTAATCGCGGATGACGGTCCCTTCTCAGGCATTTTCTCAGGTCCGCCAGAGTGTTGGCCGGCCACACAGAGAATAAACATCACTCTGCGATGACGCGTGAGAGAATACTCAAAATACAGCAAAAGTACCCCAAAATCCAGGAGGGTGTTCATCTCTCCTCACACTACATTGGCCAAAAACACATCCAGCTCGGCTCCGCAGGCCGAAGGCCGAGGACTAGGGTTAAAACCTTCTCGCTTGGCTCCGCAGGCCGCAGGCCGAGGACTAGGGTTAAAACCCGGGACTCCACGCGCATAGGGTAAAAAGGTTTAGAGCCCAGGCACTAGTTGATGTCAGCCCTCCCTGTGACGAGGCATTTTCATCGGTTTAGCCAGGTTTCTGTATTTTTGGGTCTTTCTTCTGGATTTTTAGAGCCGTCTCATGACGCGTTGGCAAGATGATTATCACTTTCAGGAGCCTCAACTGTACCGGTAGATTGGTACAGTGTACCCTTCGCTTCGATTGTGTTTGGCGCTCTTGGCTTTTCATGGGGAAGAGCGGATGAAGTCTGGAAATGGCCGCCTTGGTGCCGCTAATTGACACGTTCGCGCGCCCCGCAGAGGCCGCAGCACACATCTCGCCACCGCCCACTGAGTCTTCGGACTACCATGCCAACGGCGCCACTGCCGCAGCGATGGAGACGCAATTCGCCAGTCGTGAGGAGCTGCTCGCGTACGTCACCGAGTTCAGTCTCGCAAACGGATTCGCCGTCGTGATCCACAAGTCGAACCTGCCGCGCGGACAGCTGTGGCTGCGCTGCGATCTCGGTGGCAGCGCGCGAGAGGAGCCACAGTCAGGATCTCCACCACCGCAACCACCGGCGGACGCTAGCGCGGACGAATCAGTGGCGGCCGCCCCGAAGCGCAAGCGGAAACGCAAGACCGCACAGCGGCTCCAGAGTTGCCCGTTCCAGTTGTACGGGCGGCGGCTCGCGGACGGTGTGTGGACGTTAAAAGTGCAGAACGATCAGCACACGCATCCGCTGGCGTCGCGGAAACAGGATCTCGTCATGCATCCGAAGGCGCGACGACTGTCGAATGGGCAGAAGCGGCTCGTAATGCAGCTGACCGACATGGGCATCCGACCGGCCGTCATCGTGGAGCGGATGAAGGCGCGATTTCCCGACAAGCCCATCAAGGTCCAAGACATTTACAACGCACGCAACCATATTCGCCTGGAGCGACTTGCTGGCCGCGAGCCATTTCCCGAGGCGCGAGAGAGCGACGACAGTACGTCTCCGGAGGCCCAAGAGGGAAGTGAAGCCCCTCCCTCAGCGGGGCCCGAACGCAGCTTTAGCTCGCACCCTGAAAGTAGCGAGCTGCAACAACTGTGGGCGTCAGTACAGAACATCGTACCGCGGTGGCCAGACCACATACAAGCAAGCTTCGTTAGGAGCGTCCAAGCACTATTGACCTCCCTCAATACGGAGAACACTTCGCTTCATACACACGAAGGTTCGGGGTTGGAGGCCAGAGACTTGAATGACGAGGGGCGCACGAGCTCATAAATCCGATGATCTGTTTGCTCTATTCTCCTAAGAGTTACTTTGTGAGATGCTTTCGCTTGATCTTGCCCATCCAGTCGAGCTGCTCAACAGTGACGGCACCGTTCGAAGCGTGTACGACCAGCCGAGGTAGGCTCGCGGGGTGGATGTCACTGGACGCGGACGTCGAACCCTGTTCAGAGGTATCGTTTTCCGCCGCGAAGAACGACGTGCGCAGCGCAGATGTCCTGGCGCTGCCGATGTTGACTTTCCCCGACGCACCGGCCCCACTGGTCGGCGCCGCCGCTGTTGCTAACAGCGAGCCCGTGAAGATCGCATAGTCCTCGTCCAATTGGTCGAGTTCGTGGTCGCCAAACTTACATGCGCCAGTCGCGATTTTGTTGCCGTGAAGCTCGAGGTCAATGGGCGCCGACGGATCAAGTGACACGCGCACGTCGCCCCCCACGAAAATCTTGTTGGCAGCCTCCGGGCTCCACGCGTCAAAGTGGGCGTCCACGTGGCATCCGGCACCACTGTCTTCAATGTGGAGCGCGCCGTTGACGCTGTGGACGTTCACGGCGCTCATCTCGTCGCCGTTAACACGCAGAAAGCCGTGGATATTACCGACATTGAGCGCTCCAGAGGACTGCGAGTTGACGAGGCAAAGCGAAGAGTAGATCGCGCCGAGGTCCGAGTTCTCCGTGCCCTTGGCAAGCTTGATCTCCGTGGAGGCCGCCATGAGCCGCTTGACGCTCACAGAGCTCGCGGTCATCTTTACCGATTCACCCTCGACCAGTGCCTTTACGTCCACACGACCGCGGTTGGTCTTCAGCTGTATCTGCTCGCCACGCAGCTTGTTCACGGCGATGTCGCCGTCGCTGACGACGACGCGCACGTTGCCCTCGATCTTATCAGCGACTGCGACGGAACCGCGCACGACACTGATGTCTAGGTCCACGAGGTGCGGCACGCTCAGTAGCACGTCCATCGCGCCGCCCGGCGCGCTGCGCGTGGAGCTCAGTCGCACGACCTTGAGCTGGCCCGAGGACTCCTCTCGCTCTTCTTCTTCCAGCACAAACACGTCTTCGGTGGTGCCCGCTCCGGCATCGCCGCCGAAAACACGCAGCGTGAACTCGCTCTGCTGCAGCGTGGGCACAACGCGCACGCGCGCGGCCGTCGCGGCGTCCACGACCTGCAGCTGCACGCGGCTCTGGTGGGCCAGCTTCTCGAGCGACACCAACTGCACGAGCGCGTTGTTATCGTTGTTGCTCTCTGACCAAGACGCGTCACTTGACAGGCAGCGACATGCGGCGCCATTGGCACTGGAGACGACGCGTTGGCGCGCGCGGAGAAGCGCCGCCGCCGGCGAGCAAGCCACCGCTCGTCGCGCGAGCATCTTGGCTTCTGTGGCGATCCTATCGGTGCTGGTATTTTCTAACCACTCATTATCCAACACATAACCGATACATCCTAATCCAGCAACTCACCCCGTCGTTTCACTGAGCAACAATCTCTTTAGCAGGGCCAAGTTGCGCATTCAGGGGGTACCCGAGCGTGGTTGGTTGATTGGGGCCGGGGTTCGCCTGTGGGTCCCCGGCCTGGAAGGAATCGATCGAATCCATCGCGCGCACGCACCGCGATCGCCTCGCCTCCTCTGCGCCCGCCGCACGCTCCCCTCGGACGCTCCTCTCCGCTCCTCCCCCCTCCCCTCCCCTCCCCTCCTCTCGAAGCGACCATGCGTCCGATCCTGCTCAAGGGCCACTCGCGCTCGATCACGATGATCAAGTACAACCGCGACGGCGACCTGCTGTTCACGTGCGCCAAGGACCACGTCCCGAGCGTCTGGTACAGCGACTCGGGCGAGCGCCTCGGCACGTTCGAGGGCCACCAGGGCGCCGTGTGGGCCATGGACGTGTCCTACCACACCGAGTACATGCTCTCGGCCGCCGCCGACTCGAGCGTGCGCCTCTGGGACGTCAAGACCGGCAAGGAGCTGTTCGTGTTCAAGCACACGGGCCCGGCGCGCAGCGTCAACTTTAGCCTCGGCGACAAGTACTTTGCCTCGTGCTGCGACAAGTTCACCGACAAGCCCGCCGCGATCTTCGTCTATGAGCTCGCGCAGGACATCAACGACCGTACGTGACAGATACTGGTCTCAGATAAGAAGGAGGGGGCAAAACTCATGCGTGTGTGTGTGCTTTCGTGTTACAGAGCGCGACGAGCCGGTGCTCACGATCACGAACCACGGCCACGAGGGCCGCATCACGGGCGTGTACTGGATGCCGCTCAACAAGGCCATCATGAGCACGGGCGGCGACGGCTCGATCAAGCTCTTTGACCCCAAGGTGCGATTCCTGGTGTTATGATGGATGGGAGGAACCGCAGCCACTGACGTACTGTGGGTCGACATAATTACAGACGGGCGCGCGTATCTCCTCGGCGCAGATCCACACGGGCGAGATCATGAGCGTGCAGTTCAACAAGGACAAGACGCTCATGATTACGGCGTCCAAGGACAACACGGCCAAGCTCATCGACGTCGAGACGCTCAAGGTGCTCAAGACGTACGAGACGGACCGTCCGGTCAACTCGGCCGCGATCTCGCCCATTAAGGACCACGTCGTGCTGGGCGGTGGTCAGGAGGCCATGAGCGTGACCACTACCTCGGGCCGCGTCGGCAAGTTCGAGGCTCGTTTCTTCCACAAGATCTTCCAGACCGAGTTTGCGCGGGTGAAGGGCCACTTCGGCCCGATCAACACGATCGCGTTCTCGCCCGACGGCAAGAGCTACGCCAGCGGTGCCGAGGACGGCTACGTGCGCCTCCACCACTTTGACGACGACTATTTCAAGCTAGACACCAAGAACTAGAGCGAGCAGCGGTAGGGCGTGCTCGACGGCGGACGGGTCTAGGTAGCCAGGGCCCTCGGTCGGTGCGGTGTCGTGTGAGCGACGGCCGGCCTACGCTGAACAGAGTGCCATGACAGAGAAGGAAGAAGGAAGGATCATGTTGTAATACACACTACGCGTCCCGTACAGTCACTCTGCGCCCCCCAATTGCCCATTTTGTACCCATTTTCAGACGTGTACCCACTTGGCGATCTTATCCCGTCCGATGCTGAAGACGATGCGGAGGCGCCGCCACTCGCACAGCGTCTCCTGGAGGACGCGATGGACAGAACGAGAGGCCGTGTTGGTCACATGGAGCGCATACCCCCCTCGTCAACGATGATACGCCATGGAGCTGATGGGGAGACGGGCAGCTCTGAGGTCGTGAGCTGTGCGCGACACCTCCAACCACACTCTCCAATTCGTCGTCTCCGCCCCTCACCGCAACCGCAACTCAGCAACCATGGCGTTCGATAGCGCGCTCCATTTCTTTGACGAACTCAAGGACAAGTACATGCACGAAGTCGAGAAGGCCATGTTCGTGACCTCCCCCCATTGCGCTGTCAACCTTGGTGTGTAAAGCTGACTCGAAGCTTGGGTTCGTAGTGACGACTGGGACTACCAGGACTTTTCGCCCGACAAGCGTACGCCGCTTCTGGACAACGAGATCTCGGGTGACGCCGCGACGGACCTCGCGCCCGAGACGAACGCGCTCCAGCAGATCAAGGACGCGTCCAAGCTCGACTGGGCCGGCCTCAGCCGCGACGAGATGCTCGCCAAGTACGTAGCCAACTCATCCAGCTACTCGCCTACTCACATAGAGACTCACTCGAGGATCGAACGACGACTCTTTTGTAGCCAAGCGTTTGGTCGCATGTCCATCTCCAGCAACACCAGCGCCTCATACGAAGCGCGCGTGGTCGCGATGGCCACGCCCGCGGGCGGCGTCCAGGGCATCCCGGATGCCGCGGCGCTTCAGCGCTTCCTGCAGCACGCAGCCGTGATGAGCCCGCAGGGGCTGGTCGACGCGGCGTGTGTGCGGCTTCAGCAGCCGACCTGGCAGATCCGTGCCAAGACGCTCGTGCTGCTCGAGGTGCTGCTCGAGAGCCCGGACCTCGTGGGCGCGTACCTGCCGGCCATGCGAGCGAGCGCCGCGCTCGTGCAGCTGCTCGACCGCATCCGCACGCAGGACCACAGCGCGATCGCCCGCGAGAACGCACGCAAAGTGCTCTCGCTCATCCGCTCGAACGGCGCCGACACGACGCTGGTCGCGCGCGAGCATGTTGTCGCCAAGCCGCACGTGCGCCACGCGCCCTCACCCAAGACCAAGGCCGCCACAGTTACGACCAAGCCCAAGCTCGCGGTGCACACCAAGATACCGTCGCCGAATAAGACGCCCGCGGCTCCGAGCCAGCAGCAGCAGCACGCGCTTCACGCGACGAGCCCCAAGATCGCGGCTGCCGCGCTTGCGTCGTGGCGCCGCCGCAGCCAAAAGGAGCTGCTCGTTAGTGGCGACGGCAATGCGAACGTGCCTGCTGCGAAGAAGCCGGTGGCGGCGACTGCCCCGCCGCCGGCGCCTGTGTCGCCCTCGCCGCGCACGAGTTCCATGATGCTACAGAAGACCGGCTCGAGCCGCAGCGGCTTCTCCTTCGTGGACCAGCCGGCGCCGCAGCCACGTGTGTCCATCTCGGCCTCGCGCACGCAGTCGTTCCGCTGAGCCCGAGCAGTGTATCGCCCTCGCTTCCGCCTCACCCACCCACGACAACGCAGAGAGCAATGGGAGAAGAACCTCCAGTACCAATAGAGTTGAATTATTAGTGGCGCTCTCTCTTTGTTCGTACTGATCGCTATTTCTGTTGCGCTCCTGCACCATGCAGGGCTCCGCAACGATGTTCGCCATCGTTCTCTCTCGTGGCGGGAGAACGCAGCCCGCGGCGTGAGCATGCCATGCCGTCGACCGCTGCAGCTCTCTCCCCCGCTTTGGTCTCCCCTCCAACCGCGACCGACCAAGACCAGCCCACAGACGATGGCACCGCGTCGCTGGTGGCGGCCGACGCGCTGCAGCGCAAGGCCAACCGCGTGCGCTGGCTGAAGCTCAACTTCACGGTCAAGGCCGCGCGCCTGCAGACACTCAAGCGGCAAAAGTACCAACACCTCCAGGAGGAGGCGCTACTCAAGGCGCGCGGGCTGCTCCACAACTGGGAGAACAATGCCGTGGTGCTCACGGAGGACCTGTACCGGCTCGCGGCTGGCGAGCGCGAGGCCGAAGAGCTCATGAACTACACGCCCGAGGCGCTCGCGCTGCGTTTCAGCCTGCGCAACGACCCGCGCGTGCTCGAGGCCGTGCGGCAGCTCTGGCAGATCGACATGCCGCGCGACGCGCTTGGGTGCATCGACCAGCGCGGTTACGCCGGTGTGTTCCGCCGTGTGGCCAAGAGCCTCGATGCCAAGGCCTTCAGGAAGAAGCAGAAGGTGGACAAACTGCTGGACGAGGACTGGAAGCGCGACTCCAAGGGCGAGCCGACCATGGGCTTCGCGAGCTTCTTCGACAGCATCTTCGAGCTCGCGGACCTGTGGTGCGAGACCATCGACGCCGAGGACTACGTGGCGTTTCTGAACCGGCTGCGGGACCGCATTAGCCACGTGCGCCGCGGCAAGCGCGCGTTCAAGCCGCTACCCAAGGTGCTCGCAATCGACGCCGACTCGGACGAAGAGGAGGAAGAGGAGGAGGAAGAAGAAGAAGAGGAGGAGGAAGAGGAGGAGGAGCCGGCCAAACCCGCGCCCCCGCCACAACAACCCAAGATACCAGTCACCAAGGCGATCAAGCCGGCGGTTCAACCACAGCAGCAGCCACAGGCGGCGGTGAATGCGCTCCGCAAGGTCTCGCGCGTCGCCATCTCGAGCAGCAAGGTGCTCCACCGCAAGGAGCCCACGGCGGCGACCGCTAAGGCTGCGATCCCAAGCACCGTAGCGGCCCCGCCTTCTATGAGCGAGCCAGCCGTGGCGACGACGCCTGGAACGCCGCCGACGCCGCAGGACAGCGTCTCGCCGTTACTCCATCAGCAGAGCTCCCACCACGCGATGGGCGGGCACGGCCGCCAGCGGCGCGCGAGCGTCGTCACGACGATCCAGTTCCTGGACGAAGGCTTCATGCGCTCCGTCACGGAGAACATTGGCAGCGCCACGGGAGGCACCCGGCCGCCATCAGCGTCCTCTCCAGCGGCCTCGTTGCCCGCGTCCGTGGTCGCAGCTTTTGCCGCCAGTGCGAGGCGAGAGCAGGGGCTGCGGCCGTCGCTCGCGGCGGTGGCGACTGCGGCGCTCGCGCGCGGCGACACAGAGCACGAGTCGCCCGCCGAGCCCACGACGTCCACAGCAGCATCACAGCCCGGGCAGCCATCGCCGCAGCCGACGCCGCTCGCTGCACAGCTCAGCAAGCGCGTGGTAACCGTTTCCACGGCCAAGAGCGCCGTGCTCCAGTCGGTCGTGTTCGCGACGCGCAAGTCGTCAAGGCCCGCAGACGGGAGTGTCGAAGATGGGGTCCTTCCAGGCGACGAGCAGCTACACGGGACACTGGCGCAGGGCGAGGAGACGATTGGTGGTGGCAGCAAGGAGCACAAGGCAAACCAACAAGATACGGCAATCAAGACACGGGGACCTGAGAATGGTGCGGCGGCTGGAGCGCCACCCACAGGCGCCGTCGCGATTCGCATCCGCACGGGCTCTTTGTTCGATCTAGACGAAGACAAAGCACACAAGAGTGGTCAAATCCCAGCTCCCTCGGCGGTAGCCAGGGGCGGCCGTCTTGGGTTCGGGAAAGCCGGCGCGTCGACGGTCAAGCGAGGCCGAGGCGCACTCGCGCCACTCACCTCGGGTGGCACGGGCGCCGCGCTTACGGGATCTCTCCAGAACCAACGCAACACACTCACAGCAGTCTCCCATGGGCCCCACGGCGGTGGGGCCGGCGCGTTCGCTGGCGTGACGTCCAACGGCGGCGTTGATTTCTCCGACAGCGTCGTGATGACCAATTACGTCGTGGACCGTCCATCTGCGGGCCACGGAGTGCTGCCGCTTCGGGCTCCGACCGTGCTCGGTGGCGGCAACGGTAAGAAGCCGGCGCTGGTAACGCTCCCGGCGAGTGGAGGGGGAGCGAACCAGGCCCCTGGCGTCCAAGGCACGCGCGCGCTGGCGAAGCAGACGCCGACGCTGCAGGCTGACGAGCCCGTGGCCCCGACGCGCGAGGCCCCGAAGCAGCGGCCCATGGTTGTGGTCGTGAATAAGCCGCCGACACCCGCGCAGCAGCCTGCAGACGCAGGACACCGATACGCCGGGTCGAATCTCCGAGGCGCCGCTGGCCATCCCACGGCTGGGCAGCTCTTGCCTACGACAGGATCGACGCCATCCACGCTCCCCGAGGGCGATCCTGGGCACGCGCTGCGCATCAAGGCCGCGCTGGATCGAGAGAACGGACTCGTGCGGGGCAAGGACGCGCTTTCACACGCCACTCTTCGGCGCGAGCGCCATTTTGATCACACGGATGAGAGCGCCTCGCCGGTTCCTTCACCACACGCCACGGAACGCCCGGTGGGCTTCGCAATCCAGTCGCTCCAGCACGGCGTTGTCCACAAGCCACACGCTATCCACACGTCCCCCGTGCGCGTTGTACCGCCGCAGAATCTGTACATGGACCCGATCGCGACGCCCTGGGACACGTTTGACGACGACGACTATGACGATGACGGCGACAATGGCCACGGTAGCTCGGCATCAACAGCGCGCAGCCTACTGCAGCCGGAGAACGCAATGGAGGCGCTCGCCAAAGTGATGAGCAAGCGCGCGGCGTCGCACTCGGCGGGCTCCACGCGCGAGTACCACCGTACGGGGTCGACGCCGTCGTCCGCGTCCAGCGTGCGCCGCCGTAGCCGCACCACCAACAATGATTGCACCTCCACGGACACCGACGGCGGCTATAGAGGCGACACAGGCCAGCTTGTGCCAGCGCGCGCGAGCCTGCTCACTGTGTCGTCGCTCGGCGGCAGCAGCATCAAGTCAACGGCGCAAGGCAACACTGTGGGCCGCGTGGCGCTCGTGCGGAGAGGAAGCGACGACCAGTTCCAGGACGAGTACGATACTTTACTCATGTCCGCGAGCGCGCCTGTGCTACCGGTTGTGGCCGCGTTGGAGCTAGACTGCTCGCGGCAGTCGTCTGAGTCTCCTGGTTCCCAGAGCAGACAGCACCAGCGCAACGCCAGCCAGACCAACGCGCACCATGGCGGTCCCCTGATCGCACTACCCGTGCGAGGCCGAGGCCACGACATGGACGCGGTTGACGATCTCGAGCTGCGCGGGGAGCTGGCGATGGACCCGTCCGTCTCGCCACCGCGGTCGCCCGTTGTGATGGCCCCACGCACGAGCCCTCCAAAGGTCTGCACGTGCTCTCGGCGCCGAGACCCGGGGAGCGGCCCGGATGGCGACGCTACAGACAACCACAGTTGGCCGCCGCCCGTGTATCGTCTGGACCGAGCATGCGCTGGGGAGCGCCAAGACGAAGAGCCGGAGAACCCAGAAAAGTGCGCTGCGTGCGAGCGCAAGCAGCAAACGAGCAGCAACAGCGATGTGACGATCATCGTGAACGCCACGCGCGAGTTGTTCCTGTCGCCATACTCGAAGGAGCAGGACGTGCTGCTCTCGCTGGCGACACGCGCGACACCCACGCGGTCTGAGATGATGCGGCGCCGGCACCGCTACACACATGGCCGTCCAAGGTGATCCGTAGGAATAAGTAGTCTGTGTATTCACCAACGGTTTTGGGTTATCCACGTGGCGACCAGGCTGAGCGCTCCTGGGAAATGTACTCTTGTACGTACGGGTGCCTGTCCAGTGCCTGCACGAGCGCGGCGCTCGCGGCCTCGCTCACTGGCAGGTGCGGATCGAAGTCGGCGGCGCAGCTGAGCTCCTGGAACGCGTCGTCGGCGATGCCCTCGAGCACGGGCAGTGGCAGTAGCGGGTCACCAAAGTAGTTGGCGACCGTGGTAATAGTCGAGACGAGGAACAGCACATGCATGGGCGCGAGTGGTTTGCCACGAAGCTCGTGGATGAGGCACCGAACAGCCACTAGCAGAGACACAACACATCGGTTAGCCCCCCTCGCATTTTCTAAATCGCATGAGACCGTTTTCAGTAAACTTACAGTCGAGCTTGGCCGTGAAGGGTACTTGCACGAGCAGGGCGGTTGCGACGAGCAGCTCGAGCGCGTGGACCACCTCGTCGCCGGAACGGTCCATGATCGCGAACATGCGCTCGAGCACCTCGCGGTCCAGTGGTGCGATTTCGCAGCGCTCGAGCGCGTCCTCGAAGCCCGCGGCCGCGAGGTCGTACGCGCGCCAGGCCGCGTGCGGGTCCACCACCGCATCGGCGTCTTGGTCCCCGAGGTCCACCAGCAAGCTGCGCGAGCTCTTGCGCCGCTGAAGCGGCGTGCGCGCGGCCTCAATCGCCTTGCGGAACGTCTCGAATTGCGTGGCGTCAACTGCACAACAACCAGACAAGTGTGAGCAATCGGTGCGCATGGAATGGCGAGACAGCGCGTACACGTACTCTGTGTGACCGCGGCGACGCACGCGATCGACAGCGGCGGCCGCGCCGCCTCCTTGGAGAAATCCACACCCATGGCACACGGATCCACGTAGCCCCAACGTGGAAGCACTGTCGCGACGGGGACAGTCACGCGCCGAGCGTCATGGCGGAGGCTCTGGAGCTCCGCAAAAGCCTAAGAATACTTGCGGCAACCGCTCTGGAGACCGTCGCTCGGGACGGTCTCAGTTGCTTGCCCTGTTTTTGGGCTGCGACCGCGAGGCGACGCGCCGGCGTCACGGGCGCCGCGTTGGCCCACCGGCCACGTCAGCCTCTCGTCTGCTCCTGTCTCTCGGGGCGATGGACGACCGCTCGTTTGGCGCCCTGAGCAGTGTGGATCCAGCCAATCGCGGGGCCCTTCAACGGTCTCACGTCACAGGTTTGCGTAGGTGCCGCGAAGGTTGCGCGAAGCGCGCCCCTCCCTCCGTTTGGATCCCGCAAACCAAAAATCCTGCGGCTCCGACGGGCTCACTTTCGAAACCTTCGAGATCCCCTCCAAGCAGCACCACTCCGCCACCATGTTCGCCCGCAACGCCGTCGCCACGCTGAACCGCGCGTTCAGCACCGCCGCCGGCGGCAAGAAGGTCGCCGTGCTGGGCGCGGCCGGCGGCATCG
>JAMFLL010001505.1:0-15451 GCA_027475725.1 Pythium rhizo-oryzae | reverse complement strand
AAGTACTCAACTGCATACAACTGCATCAGTGCGTTCGTGTGAAACGTGTCTTGACGCAGCAAAATAAATAGATAACTTCTCTCCTATCTGCCGAACTGTCTCACTGTGCCAACGTGTGGGCACCACGGCTAATCCTACTATACACAAGGCGGGACTGATCCGCCTTCTCTTACTACGTCCCGCCACATCCAGGGCGGTTGGAGTCCTCTTTTAAGGCCGCCATGTCCGGACGAAGGTAGGACGCCTTGATCAGCAATGTTATAAGCGATCGCATAGACAATATATCCATACACGAACTCATGTCCTTGATTCGATTGGCTATGCTCTTGTTACTCGCATGAACTCGGTCCGTAATGAGTTTAGTCGTCCTGGGTCAATCGTGATAACAGGGGAACTCGCAGCACTCCACTCACTTAGCAAAAACGGCGCGCCGCTGAACACGAACCGAATCCGCACCACGTAACTCTTCCCGAAATCAAGTCCGAAGACCGTCGTCGTGAGCTCACGATCGTTTTCGCGCGACCGCCGTATGCGGCCGGACCAATTCCGCCACACTTTCATCGCACGGTCTCGAGAGAACTGGACCTGGCTCGACACCGATGTGGGAAACTGCATCCAGTGGATTCGAAGAGCAGCCTAAAATGTCAACAAAAAGGAGAAGTTAGACTGATGTTTGCTCGCAACATAGTCTTTCGCTGCATCGCTCACCTTGTTGGGCGATTCGAACGCTACTTCAACTCGAGGAGGCACCGGGACAACGCCCACTCGGGTCTCTATCCGTCGTTGGTCCATGCCGTCTATCCGTCGAAAAGGCTTGCGTAGGAACGCGGAGAACAGAGACGAGTGGCGAGCAAACTTGTAGTCCATCTCGGAGAAGTCCGCCAACACTGAGCTGTTCTCGGTCGTTCTCGTGCTGTCAGCGTCTCCGAAGCTCTCGGACTGGACAGCCTGGTGGCTCTCCACGTCATCGTCACGCTCATTTTCATCGTCCTCGTCGGATTCAACCGCTTGAGCAGGGAGTGCAAAAGCCGTGAGGTCACTCACGTCGCCTGTGTCCGGGTGGCTGTTCTTGCTGCTGGCGCTGCTCTCAGAACTCACGCTGCCGCTCGCCGTCGCGATGTCGGAAAAGGCAACGTCCGACGTGCCATCATCGTACTCACTACTCGTATAGTGTGGTCCAGCAGGGCGAAAACGAAGCCGGATGGGCCGTGACGAGACCTTGAGCAGGCGCCGCACGTCGCGGAACTCGAGCTCCACCACGCTCTGTCCGTTCACTGAGATAAGAACATCCCCCTCCTATATCACGCGAGACAAGAATGAGTCCCCACTATAGTCTTCGCTCCTTGTTGTCCTCTCTCGCGCATCCTACCTTCACGCGCTGCTCCGCGTCGCTCGTGGACTTGACGATCGTCGGCGACGGCGTCGAGCCGCCCGCCTCGTCCGGCGGTAAGCACCGCAACGTCATCCCCAGGCGATCTTCCGTGAAGACAACCTGCTCGCACACGGTCTATCTAAGTACTCTGCGGGTCAGTCTCCCTGTCCCCAGCTGCCATACACTCACCTCGTACTCGTCGCTCGCGGTCGCGCGCTCCCAGTGGCCACTGTCGCCGAGCGGCCAGTTCGTCGCGTGCGCCCAGTGGCCCATGGCACGCTCGCCGCCGTCGCTGGCGACGCTACGCCGCGGAGACCGCTCCTGCGTCGACCGCCGCGGACCAGACGCGGCGTCGTGGAGCCCGCGCGCCGCACCGAGCACGGCCATGGCGTCGCGTGTCTATTCCTGTTCAATTCAACGTCTGTCGCGGTGCTTCTTCGTCAGTCAGTGCGACTTTCTGGTTACAGAGTTACGAGCAGACAGCGGGGTACCCTACGTACCCCTTGAGGCGGGGAGGTTACGTGGGTACGAACTTACTGTTCATAATGCGCACTTTGCGGATGTCCAGTTGATGTTGAACTTGGCCGCGCGTGACGCTTGGGGCGCGTCACATCTCCGAGTATATTTAATTTCACAGGTACCATATCCGGGACTCGCGATTGAGCAATCAGGCACGTTCCTGCAAAGAGAGAATAATGTGGACAAGCCACCCAGCAGTGCCGTCTAATCATGCCGTGGAGCTGCAAGTTGCTGGACGGCAGATTACCCGGTATTCATTTTCGGAGGTTGTGAGCAGCACAGTGGGCGTGCCGATCTGGAGACGAAGGGTGCGGGGCGCCACATGCGTGGCCGGTCGGTGGGTCTTTCGGCGCCGTACTGCAAGCGCGAGGAGGCTGGCTGGCTGATCGTCTGCGTGTCGTTTTGACGCTCCGACGGCGGCCGGTCGCGCAGCTGCGCGTCGACGAAAAAGAACCGGAGGCGGAACCACGGTTTCCCCCTGTCCAGGGTCCGCCTGGCCCCCATGCTCGCGCCGATCATTCTTCGATTTGCCTCGCCAAGCGCACCCGCAAGCCGTTCCCAACCCGATCTTCAAGCATAACTCCAGTCACAATGGCCCCGTCGCACGTGTACGAAGGCGTGGCCGACCGCGAGGCGCTCGTGCTGGACGGCGTCTCGCTCTGCGTGGAGGACCTCGTCGCGCTGTCCAAGGGCACCAAGACTCTCACGCTGAGCCCGCAGGCGTGGGAGCGCGTGGCGCACGGCCGCGAGGTCGTGGACAACATCCTCAAGGACAAGACACGCGTGGCCTACGGCATCAACACGGGCTTCGGGCTCTTCTCGAACGTGATCATCAGCCCGGACAAGCTCACCGAGCTCCAGGAGAACCTCATCCGCTCGCACTCGTCCGGCACGGGCGAGCCGCTGAGCCCGAGCCAGACGCGCATGCTGCTGGCGCTGCGCATCAACGTGCTGGCCAAGGGCCACAGCGGCATCCGCACCGAGACGCTCCAGCAGCTCATCGACGCGTTCAACGCCGACTGCCTCTCGGTCGTGCCGCGCAAGGGCACCGTGGGCGCGTCCGGAGACCTCGCGCCGCTCGCTCACCTCGCGCTGGGCATGATGGGCGAGGGCAAGATGTGGGACAAGGTCGTCGAGAGCGGCACGACCCACTTCGTCATCGGCGACGCCGCGTCTGTGCTCGCGAAGAACGGACTCAAGCCCGTGCAGCTCGGCGCCAAGGAAGGACTCGCGATGATCAACGGCACGCAGCTTATCACGTCGATCGGCGCCGAGGCCGTCGTGCGCGCGGAGAATGTCGCGCGCTGTGCTGATGTCGCGGTTGCGCTTTCGCTGGAGGTGCTGATGGGCACGATGAACGCGTTCCACCCGCGAATCCACGAAGTGCGACCCCATGCCGGCCAGCAGTTGGTCGCTGCGCGCATCCGCACGCTGCTCCAGGCGGACAGCCCGTCCGAGCTCTTTCGCAGCCACAATTACGCCGGCAAGGTCCAGGACGCGTACACGCTCCGCTGTGCGCCGCAGATCCACGGCGTCGTGCACGACACGATCCAGTTTGTCAAGGGCGTGATCAACGTGGAGATGAACAGCGCGACTGACAACCCGATGGTCTTCACCGGCAGTGCCCAGGTGTCGACGGATTTCGAATCGCAGCCACCGGCGCCCGATGCTGCCCCGATCGCGCAGGAGGACATCAAGAGCCTCGAAGAGGCCAAGCAGGAGATCACGCGCCTGAACCAGCTCGTGCAGAAGACCAACATTCAGAATGCGTCGGGTCTCAAGCGCACGACCGACACGTTCTACCGTGGCGGCGGCGGATTCATCATTTCTGGTGGCAACTTCCACGGCGAATACCCCGCCAAGGTGCTCGATTTCCTCGCTATCGCGGTCCACGAACTCGCGAGTGTGAGCGAGCGCCGCCTCGAGCGTCTCGTGAATCCGTCGTTGAGCAACCTGCCGGCGTTCCTCGTCAAGCAAGGCGGTCTGAACTCTGGCTTCATGATCGCGCACTGCACGGCCGCGGCGCTCGTGTCCGAAAACAAGGTGCTGTGCCATCCGTCCTCCGTGGACTCGATCTCGACGAGCGGCGGCAAGGAAGACCACGTCTCCATGGGTGGCTTCGCCGCCCGCAAGGCGCTCACTGTCGTCGAGCACGTCGAGACCGTGGTCGCCATCGAGATCCTCGCGGCGTGCCAGGCGCTCGACCTCCTGCGGCCGCTCCGCACCACCGCTGCGCTCGAGGCCGTGCACAAGCTCGTGCGGTCGCGCGTGCCGCCGCTCGACAAGGACCGCTTCATGCAGCCGGACATCGACGCTGTGCTGGCGCTCGTGCGCAGCGGCGCGATCTATGAAGCCGTGCAGCCATACATTGAGAATCTCCATCTCGCTCGCCTGTAGACATTTCGTAGATGCAAATGCATGTCGTGATGGTCCTGAAGAAAAAAAGATTATCAAGTCAAGAGAGAAGAAAAAAAAAAAGAATGTTATGACCTCTGAATCTGAGTCCTTGTCTGTGTTGCCGTTTGGACGCGATCTGATTCTTCGCGATTGCTTTGCAGGATTCCGGAATTCTGCAAACGAGACATGTGCTATCCCGCCCCCTCGATTCGCTAGAAATTCAATAATTTTAACCAATATTATTTGTGATGCTATCTATGTCACCTTTCTGATTGGTCAATACCTATCGAGTCAGTCGTTTTGGTCGAGGACAATTTTGCGTTCGGGAATTTTAGAGCCCACACCACACACACGACCGGCGCGACGCCCACGACCACGGCAACACCGACGCGGAACGCACCGCACGGCAGCGAGGAGCGCGCGAGACGTGTCTGCGACACCTGGCCGCCAACGCCGGTGTATTGGAGAAGGAGGACCTAACGCACATACGCGCCTCCGATCCCACGCGCAGACGATCAAACAAGCGAGAAACCGTTTAGACGCCGCCTAACGCGCCCACACAACGGCAACCGGCACCACACGCCCGTTGTAGACGATGCTGGAGGGCCCGCTCAAGTCGTGGATCGTCCACTTCCTCGGCCAGTATGTGGACAGCGAGACGATCCAGGTCTCGACCAAGCTCTGGACGTCGTCCGAGCGGCTCAAGCTCGAGAACCTGACGCTCAAGAAGAGCGTCATGCCGGCGTGGCTCCCGTTCCGGCTTAAGACGGGCTTCATCGGCCAGTTCGAGGCGGACCTGCCGATCTCGGCGATTTTCGGCTCGGGCTCCGCGAAGATCAAGTTCAGCGACGTGCTGCTCGTGCTCGCGCCGCTGCGCCACGACGACGACGAGCTGCGAGAAGAAGAGGTCACGTTGCTTGAGCAGAAAATGCAGCACCTGCAGCAAGACCTCGTGGACCGGTGGGACGGCCCGCGCGTGCCCGAGTACACAGTACCGCACGAGAGTGAAGGCTACTTTGGCGTCGACGGCTGGCTGGGGCGCACGATCACCAAGCTCATCGACAACCTCCAGATCGACGTGCGCAATTTACACATCCGCATCGAAGGCGTCTGGTTCCCGTCGACGCCGTATGCGTCCTCGCCTCCTCGGAGCCGGGGCAGCTCGCCACTGTACAGTGGTGGCGCGCCATTACCAGCCGCGGGCGGATCGGGTGCTCCGGGGGTCAAGTTTGCCGTGGGTGTGAGTCTCAGCGCACTTTCTGCTGTCACAACACCAAGCAACTGGCGGATAGACGGCTTTGACGACAGCAAGCGAGAACCAAACCAGGAGGGCAGCCACCTCGTGTTCAAGCTCATTAATGCGCTGGACTTGTCGGCATATGTGGACCCAAACGCGCTGCATTTCATCCACTCCAGTGTTCATCCCAAGGTGTTGCACTCGACTCTGTCACGGCTGAAGGAGATGAACGGCAAGAACGTGCGGCCGGACTGGTGGAATATCGACGAATCAGTCCACACGCATCGATTTTTGATGACTCCGATTACTGTGTCACTCAAGCTCACGATGAACACAGCCGCTCAACACGCCCAGACGGATGACCCGCGCTACTACGCTGCCTTTCATTTATCCAAGATGACGATGGCGCTAGATGAAGAGCAACTCTCCGTGCTGAATCTCGTCGTCGACTCCTACTGCAGGCACGATGAATGGAGGGTGAAAGTATCGGAACAACTGAAAGCGAAGGAACGACTGGGCGTGCGCGAGAGTGGAGATATGGACACGATCGCTGAAAGCTATTTGACGGCATGGAAACAAATCCTGGGCATGAAAAAGGGTGGTCTGGAGCACGCACAGAAGTCAGCTGCATGGGCACAGCTTGTTGTCCTGGAGCGAGGTCTTCCGTTCGAGCTGGTCATGTCCCTGCGAAATCGAGGATCAGCCGACGAGCCCGAAGAACCAGCAGAGCGAGTGTCGTTTTCAAATCTTCTGCACGAGATGGGAGATGCCATGGGGATTCCCTTGCCGGAGATCAGCGTCATCTTTGCGGACGGACCAACCGGCTTACAGCTCGAGCTCACGTCGGAGAAAGAAGTTGTGGTGAGAAGAGCTGACCAAGGACAAGCAGCGACGAAGGATGCTGTGAAGCCTGGTCTTCTCATTGTTGCTGTGGATGGGAAGCCTCTCAAGTCACTTCTGAAGTTCAGTTCCGCTCGGGAAGTTGAAGAACACATCAACAGCATGCCCGGCTCCCGCCAAATCACTTTTCGGCACCCACTTGTTGTTGCACCAGAAGTCACGCCGCACCGATTGGTGTCGAAGGTGGTGTTCACAAGCGATGAGTTGAGCTTTCGATTAATCCGGGCTGGCAAGAAGACGGTGCTGGCGAAGATTGCGCTTGATGAGCCTGTGGTGAAAATTGAAGGTTTTGGCCCGGAACTATTTTCTTATCACCGCTACGAGGTTCAAGTCCACGACTTCTATGTTCAAAACAACGCGTGGGATGCCCGCGGTGCAAACTATTGTATTGCATCGAGTGTTACCAGCCATGGAGATGCATCAAGGCTGACAGACAAGGGAAGAATGGTTCTTCGACTCGGGATGGATTATCTCCATGAAGGCCATCCGGACGCTGTGATTGGCAAGGTGTCAACCTATGGCTCCAAGATTTGGGTGCACATTGGGCACTCAGTTGTCGTGATTGACGAACAGAAGATCTCCAAGTTGATGAGTGAATGGTTCGATTTTTGTGCGACGATTTCCAGTAACTACGGCGACATTTCACACACGAGTGTATCTACTGGGCTCGATACGAGCTTCGGCACTGGCGATACCTCCTCGCTCACCTCTTCTGGTGTCTCAGCACTATCACGCATGGCTGAAGATGAGGCTACTTCACTACCTGGAAGAAGCGTGTCCAGCTACAGTTACGACTTCAAGGTTGACCAGATAATGGTATTTGTGAGCGCGAAAGCTAAGGCGGCCCCTGTTGCACCTGTGGAAAGCCAAGCGTCTTATCGAACACTTTTGAAGCAACTTGTGAGCAAGGAATCGGCTCCTGCACACGTACCGCCCGATTGGATTCGAGCTACGCAGGCCATCATCATGATGCAGCGCTTTCTTCGTGGTGCTATGGTTCGAAAGAGATCGATGGTCCGGGTTGGAATGGCGAGAGCGCGTTGGATGCACCACCAAGACGACGAGCACATGGGTTGGTTGTACACGCGTGACGATACACTTGCTTTTCGTCGCTGGCGACGATCTTGGTGTCATCTGGACAGGAAAGGAGTATTGTCGGTCCATACTGACGGTTCAGGTACCGAGCTTCTCGATGAGTTTAAGGTGCTTGGATGCAAGTTGACTATGATCCCAAACGCGAGCAAAGGTCCGTGGGGTACAGGCAGACGTTGCTGTCTGCTCGAAATACGGTCCTCCGTGACGGGAGAGTTGCTAAAAGTACTTAGCTCGGACATTCAAGCGGAGGTTGAAAAGTGGCGAAAAGCTATCGAGAAAGGCGCGCGAAACGCCTTGGGGGAAGATCAAGAAGATGACAACGATTCAGCCGAGCACGTGTCGGAAGAAGACCCGTCTGTCTTGGGAGAGGAAGTTGCTGATGACGACTCGTCGAGTTCCTCATCCGAAGAACCAAGGTATTCAGCCGCAGTGTCCGATGCGTTACTGATGGGCGGATTTTCCGACTCGTACGAGCCGTCACTGACTCTTCATGCAGCCAAGTCAACGTGGATATCTATCAATGCCACGGAGCTTCATTTCGTGACGGACGTTCATCGTGACTCTGAGCCAGAGCACTCCGCTTTCCAGATGTACACGAGCATTCAGTACCTTTCTGTGCTGGACCATCGAAAGAAGACGAATCATGGTTTGCTGCATGTTGGTGACGAGTTCCTCAGCTTGAAGAACGGAGTCCTGACCCCCTCGAGAATTCGGACAGACAAAGTCGTCAATGGTGGTCCGTTCTTGAACCTCAGCGTGTCGTATCGTGGCGCACTGACATCACTTTCCAGCTTCGTGACCAAAGAAGGACTTGACGCCAACCTTGATGTGTCCGGTTGGTTTCTGCCACTCAATTTGTACGAGGTGATCTTCGAAGTGCTCGATGTCATCAGCGTATTGTGGACAGATCCATCTGCACCTTCAGAACCGGACCCAGCGCAAGCAAGGAGTCAAGAACCTGCGTCGTATCAAGTATCTTCATTGGCTATTCACATTCGTGCGCGCATCGTTGAGGCTTACTTGGAGGATTCGCACTGTGTGGCCAAACTATCGTTGGAAGATAGTGTGTTTGGTTACACTGCCAACCAGATCAGTGAGAACGCAAAGATTCACCTCGGACCAACAGCTCTGTTCGTGCTGACAGATGAAGTCGCGCTTCGACTGGCACAGATCGAGAAATGTTGGATTGACTACGAGTTGAAGACGCAGCGCTCCATCTTTACTGATCCACAGCAACAAGTTCGATGCGATTTGTGCTTGGACGAAAACGCAAAGCGAGCAGCTTGTCACCGCGCGGTGTCAATGACGATCGGTCAGGTGAAGCTGGAGGCAGACCGTCGGCTTGAACTACTGTTCGCGTTGGCCGAAGCCTTGGCCGTCTCAGATGTCAATGCACCTGAAGATCTCGATATTGACGGCCTTTACGACGAAACAATGGGTCCTGGTACAGACACCCACCTGTCTGCACCAATTTCAAGCAGGGATCGCACGCGTGACTTTGGACGCGAAGAATCGTTCGGCCGAACATTCGACGTTCAGCCGCTTTCGATTGATTGCATGCCGACTGAGCGGCTGCAGTCGATGCAGATGCAGTTCGATGACCCGGACCTGAGGCCAATGTACGCGCAGTTTGGACGTCAGACATCGATGCTGCCCATTACTTCTCCGGATCTTCGAAGCCGATTGTCGTCTGCAACGACTGCGCACAATTGGCAGTCCCAAGATGGTTACGGTAACTACGAACAAGGGGAGCGATCGAAGTCGAAGCCACTGATGGTGACACCGCTACTAAAGTACCAAGCATTTGTCGCCATTCTGCCGTTTGAAGGCACAACGCGGTCCAAGACTCTCTACCGACTTCGCCTCCGTTCTGGGCGCGTTCATGACCGAGTCTCGATTTCATGCTCGTCTGTGGTATTCGAAGTTATCAAGCGAAGTCTCTCTGTGGTTGCCCTAGACACCTACATTCCCGTGATGAACCTCGCAATCAGTGACGTCAAGATGCTGGCAATGACTCGCTCCGAGTTCAGTCAAGATACAAGCATGGACGCGAACCTGGAGATATCTGCACGCTACTACAACAGCGCATTGGCCGACTGGGAGCCATGTATTGAGCCGTGGAGAGCCTACGCGCACATCAAGAGTGACGAAGGAGAATCAGGGACATCTGTACAACTCAGTGCGATGCAGCGTCTCAACGTAAACGTCACAGACGCTCTCATTCGCTTGATTGCAAGCATTGCAAAGAATCGGAGAAAACAGGTGATGAACACGGAGAAGCGGACCCCAGCTGCAGTTGCCGCGAACGTCGAGGCAAAGAAAGAGGATGGTCGTGTCTGTGTGCTCAACAACCTGGGAGCTTCAATTCGCCTCGCGAATCTCAACACGTCTCAACCGGGGACACTGACTGTTGAAGTTCGTGATGGTTGGAGTTACCCCGGGTATACCCGTTTCCACGACGTCAGGGTTCAAGTTGTGCTTTTGCCGTGGTGGCATCCACGAGAGGCGAAGCGTGTCGACAATCTTCGGCACAAGTTCTCTCTACCTTACGGCGGTGCGCAGTCAGGTGTGACCCCGATACTCCGCGTGGATGTTGCTACGCTCGGCACTGGCAAGAGGAATTTCGTCTTTGATCAGGTCTCCAAACGATACGTTGAAGTTGAAGAAGATGACACTACCGGGGACGAGGTGCCAATGGGTTCATTTCCAAAGAATCGACCCACTCCTTTGCAGTCAGCTCTGGAACGCGATGAAAGCAGCGGGTCGGCAACACGCACGAAGTGGTGTTCAATTGGGTCGGCTGAGATCAATCTTGTGGGAAGCGTGATGGGCTCTCTGGGCTCGCGAGGGACGAAGGTCGGTCGGTGGCATCGACTCCGAGATGCTCGTGGCAATGTCACCGGAGAAATCTTCGTTTCGTTAGATTTCGCCCCACACGCGAGGGCACCTCGCGAACCTGCAGACGTCAAGACCAGTGAGCCCGAGCAAGTCAAGGATGGTCAGTTTCTCGTGTTTGACCCACTCAAGACGTTGGCAACGAAGGAATCGAAAACCATCAGTACGACACGCCGTGGGCACAAACTGCGTCCTCCATCGTCGAAACACATCGTCCTGTCGCATGGATTGCGATCGTCGTACGTTCCACCGCTTGCGCTCGAGATCCTACTCGGGTCGACTCGTTGCAGCTTGCTCTGCCCACTTCGTCGCGCCGGCAAATTTCTTGTTCAAGGCGACAAAGTTCTCGTAGAAGTGAAGGTCGCCCAGCGCGCCGAGTCGCGACGGGTTTTGCTCCTCAGTTCCCCGGTGCAAGTGAAGAATGGTGCGTTACCGTTGACTACCGTGGTCAGCGATGAGTGTCTGATTTCCTATTTGTTGTGCAGCAACCAGTATTGACATGGAGCTTTGGACGTGCCCGACGGATGTTCGCGTCGGCGAGGTACACGCACGGTGGACATCCTGTCAAGTGACCGCCTTTATTTCTAACCCATGGTCCTTGTGTGCCCAGAACGGAGTATTTGACCAGCCGAATCGACTCAGCCTAGTGGCAAAGAGTAACAAGATTTCGGTTCCTCTTAGCGCGCTGTATGGAGACGAGAAGCACTCGATCATCGTCAAAGTGGAGGGTTGCAAGCCAACTGTTATCGGTAGCTTGGGGGAACTCACTGCCGGCAACAAGATCATCCCTCTGGAGCCAGAGGATGGCCTCGTTTCGGGTTTCTGCCTATTCGTGAACACAGCTTCAATTATGCGGAAGGTTTACCGAGAAGAGCATCAAGAAGTTTTGACTCGAGCTGGAGGAACTCGCGGTTCGAACTCGGAGAACGATCCACAGTCTCAGTCGTACGCGACGAAGTACCAGATATCTCTCCACGCTTGTCTCGTGTTCGAGAATACGTTGCCAGTGCGTGTGCAATACAAGGCGATTGTTCCGGCGACGGGAGATGAGCTAGAGTACATGCTCCGATACGGCACGCTTGCACCTGGGGAAGATGTACACCTCCACGAGTTCCATCCGAACGCCAAGCTGTTGCTTCGATTGCCGGAGATGGACTCAGTGTGGTCGAAATCTATCGACGTGGGCGACTGCATGTATCGCGAGGGCATGGGAAAAGAGGCCAAGTCCCTCCTTGGCGCCTTGGGTCAATGGACACCCACAGTGGAATTCCTGCCCTCTCCCCAGAGCACGGGTGTCGCATTTAAGGACGAAGACGTCGAATCGAAGCGAGTGATCGCGCGCCTTGACTACACAAATGCGGACGATGGCAGCCCTCGCGTGGTGCTGTTCGCGTCGTTGTGGATCTACAACCAGAGCCACGTGCAGACGCTGATCTTCCGATGCGCGGAAGTGTCGGATCGGACGCTCGTGAACGTGCCTCAAGTTGTACCACATCGACCAATCCCTCGACTCATGGATTGCCCGAGTCAAGCATTCGAGATCTGTACGATGCTGGACCATGAAGTGTCACGTTGGTCGGAGAAGATTCATTCCACGGTCGTTGGTATTCAAGCACCGATTCCGCTCAAGTTCGCAAGCAATCTTGGCCCTAAGACGAAGTACGAAATCGGTATCTCGATCAAGCGTCCCCTCGGTCAGTTTCACCGCACAACACAAGTCATCGTCATGCCTCGTTTTGTGTTTGTGAACAAGACGAGAGCGTCGTTCAAAGTGTCGTCTCACGGTCGCGATTCTGATCATGTACTCGAAGTCCCGGCGGCAGATGATCGATCGCACACGAGCGTGCCCTTCGACTTCGATGTAGGCACGAATGCCCTTCAGCGTCTTCTCTACATTCGGATGGACCACCACGAGGCGGAGTGGAGTGGGCCTTTCGCCGTCGATGAAGAGAAGGAGTTTCCTCTCAAGCTCCTCGGAAATGTTGAGCCCAGCTGGAAGCGGAACGATGACGACACAGCACGGTATGCGCGTGGTGGCGAATTCAATCGAAGTGCGTTCGGGATGTACCGCGTGAAGATCCGGATCCACATCGTGGGGCCTACGATGGTTGTCAGCTTACTTCGCGACGATCCAGCGATGTTTGTTATTCGGAACGAGTCCAGTCTGGACCTCTACGTGAACCAGCATCATTCGTCGGACGACGCCATTGTTGTTCGACCGAGCGAATTTGTTCCGTTTGCGTGGTCGAAGCCGGAAGGATCACGGTAAGTCTCCTGCTTTCTTTCCCATACGTGGATGCATCTGACGTCTTGTTTTCGCTTTCGTAGACGAGTGTCATGCCGAGTTGGCGTACCAGGGCAGAGGCACCCGAAAGGTTTTGGATCTCGCGTGTATGATTTCAGTGACCTTGATCGTGAAAGGGGTATGGACGAGATTCGATTCTGGCTGTTCGGAAATCAATTGAGGAGGATCACTGCGGACATGGCGGTGGAGGAATCTTCTCGGGTTCTAATTTTCCGAGACCACAACTCGGATCGCGTACCGAGCTACGTTCTTGAGGTGAAGGTTGTGGCTGCACGCTTTTTCCACGACCTCTCAATGAGAGAAGATCCAACCGCCGAAATCGTCCTTGAGACTGACAACCACGCAGTAAGTTTACCCTGGCCGCTCGTAGCTTGTTGCCGCAGTGCTAACGTGTTGATTCTAAATGATCGTAGCTTGCCGTGATCGAATCAAAAGAGCTCCGAACAGCGCACGTCTACCGCTTCGATGCCGACAACGAGTTTTCTTGCGAATCTCGACCCAAGCGGCTTACATTGAGTCTTTATCAGAACCATCGTGTGACCACAAAGGATGAGGTGGCTTCAGTGAACGTCGACGATGACAGCTTCCTCAACGCGCATTTGACCAACGAGCTGCTGGCTGCGCCTCCCAGTCCGATGGCTGGTGGAGATGAGTTCGGGCCGTTTGAGATGATGACAACTCCAGCACCATCACCTCTCGGACGAACGTACAGCAGCAATGCTCTTCGGCTAGCAAGACGCCAAGCATTTCGCGCACCCGATCTTGATGGTTCCTTCCACGACGACCCCTTGCGACTCAGTGATGCAGAGAAGGTCAGCGATTCCGACGTCACGTCGGAGCGATCCGAGGTTGCCGAAAATGCAGACGACGGATACCGGACACCATCAGGTGTCGTCGAGATCAAGATTCCTCGGAAGGCCTGGAGCAAGTTTGGCGTCGGCATGCGGCGATCGATAGCTTGGTCTCACAACAACATGGGCCATGCTCTCTACTCCATGGGCCGACTTGATGGGCACTGGTGGGAGATGCGGGATCCCGAATCTGGCGAACTAGTCGGGGAGGTCCAGGTTGCGCTGAAGTTTCGCACCAACATGCGGGAGCACACGCAGTCCACCGATGTGTTCAACGTCAGCGTCCAGATTCCAAGCATCGGGCTCGCGTTTCTGCACAACGCTAGCTCAAGCCTTGTCGAGGTCGCGTATCTTTCGCTCCAGCGGCTCGGGCTGGTCTACTCATGCGTCGGTGAAAGCAGTGAGATCGCCTGTTCGCTCGGAAACTTGCAAATGGATAACCAGATGGACTCAGAGGTCGTGCTCGGGCCGAAGGTGCATCGCGTGAAAGAAGGTGTGTCGGTGCGCCTTCGCGATCGTTGGAGAAGCTTCAGAAACTACAGATATCGCGGTATCTACGAGCAACCCGACACGAGCGGACTCAGCTTTCTTCAGTTTCGCACGCTCTGGAATTCACACTGCAAGGCTGGAGATATTACGCACTACGAGCTGGTCGAGTTCATCATGCGAGAGCTTGAGATCTCGACGGATGAAAAGTTCGTCGTCAACCTGATCACCGTGTTCCAGGGACTCGGTTCGATCACGAGCAAGCATTCCTTCGAGGAGATTGTGAACACACAGCTCGACTACACTGGGAATAATGGGGCTCCGGAAGACCGCGGACCGGTGACGGATGGCGTGTACATCGAAGAGCTCAACGTTGAGGCGATTCGCGTGAAGTTCAGTATGGAGCTAAATGGAGGTCGGCACGTGAAGACGCTCGGCCCGTCTGGTCGCCGTCTCGCCGTGTACTTGCCGGAGTCGAACGTGAAGGACTTTCGGCTGCACTTTTCGAGCGTGACGTACAACCACCTGTATGAGTCGAAGGCGAGCATCGTCGAGAAGGTCACGCGTCGGTACCAGCAGCAGGCCGTGATGCTGGTTCTTCGAGGGTTGTACACGGTCTCCGTGTATGCCAATCCATTCCGGATCGGTTACCGGCTGGGCCACGGCGTGCTTGAAGTTGTCCGCCTCCCAGCGCGAGGGCTGGCGTCAGGCAGTCCTGTGGAGCTGATCAGCGGCGCGTATCTCGGTGTGCGGTCGCTCGCAATGAACACCATCAGTGCCGGCTACGAGATCGTTGCTGGTGCGAGTGGCATTCTGACGGCCTTGATCGCCCCGCTGTTGCCCGACAGTCGACGTCGTGGATTCGAAGAAGAGATGTTCGGCTTCCAGCGTGCAGTGATCGAGGAAGTGGACTCGTTTGATGCTGCAGAGGAAAGAACGATGACCAAGCTGATCGTGCGCAAGCCGCGAGTGTTCGACCCGCACGGCGTGGGATTGCTGACGGTGTACGGACCCGGTTCTGTGCCGTTGGAAGAACAGGACCGCATCGATTACCGTGCGGCCGTGGTGCTCCAGCAGTGGTGGCGGCGCCGTCGACGCGCAAACATGTTGTACGCCGAAGCGCTCCGTCTCCGCCCGGACATGGCGGATCTGGAAGAGGACTCCCACCGCGCTGGATGTGGTGTGATGTAGAAGGGAGCGAACGAGCGAGCGCGCGCGAGAGAGAGAGAGGGCGGAGGAGCCGCGCCTTGTGTATAGTAGGATTGGCCGAGGTGCCCACACGTTGGCACAGTGAAACAGTTCGGCAGATAGGAGAGAAGTTATCTATTTATTTTGCTGCGTCAAGACACGTTTCACACGAACGCACTGATGCAGTTGTATGCAGTTGAGTACTT
>JAMFLL010001504.1:0-15473 GCA_027475725.1 Pythium rhizo-oryzae | reverse complement strand
GAGTAGGTGGCCGCGAGCGAGCTGGGCGGCGGGAGCGGCCGCGGCGCCGCGGCGGCCGCGGGGAGCGAGACGAGCTCGAGCGCCGACGGCGGAGGGGAGCCCGCGCGCATCATACTGGTGAAGAGGAGGGGAGGAGGGGAGAAAGGGGAGGAGGCGGTGTCGCTCGGAGCTGGCGAGTTGCAGAGTGAGGGAGAGAGGAGAATCAGACCCCGACGGAACGGACCGAATCGACAGTGCGGGCCGGTGGGCGGAGCGGAGCGGAGAGGGGAGGAGAGGAGGGCGGAAAGGAAACACGGAACCCGCGTTGGGGGGGGGGGGAGCGACGCGACGACGCGAATCAAGTCGAGTGCGGATAAGGCCACGGCAGGTGGCCAGTGACGCGTTCGGTGAACTGGACGCGGGGGGCGGAGCGCAGGGGCGCGGCGGCGGATGTGCGCACCGGCCGAACGGGACTGAACCGCTCGCTTGGAGTCGCCACCTACGACGGAACGCGCGTGGAAGGCGGCGGCAGCGCGCGCCGAACCCAGTGGCGAGTTCTGGTCACATGACCGGGGCGCTGAGATTTTGAAGGGCGGGGAAAGCATGGAAAGAAAGGCCACTGAGGCCAGAACGGCACTTCGTGGAAAGGGAACGCGCCGCCAGCGACCCGCGCCTGTGGCGGTGGCGGTGTGGCTGTGTGGCGGTGGCGGTGGCTGTGTGGCCGTGGCCGCAGCCGCTTTGGCCATGGGGGGCTGTGGACACGAGACCGAATGTGTTTTTGTCATGGTGGGGCCAGAAGAGGGGCCGGTCCGGGCCTGCGCGGTCGAGATTCGCTTTGTTAGGACGTGGGTTTGCAGGAGCGGAGGAGGAGGGGGAGGAGGAGGAGGAGGAGGCTCCGCTGCACTCCTCCGCTAGCGCCTCTGGGAAGAAGAGTTCTCGTGAGCCGTAAAATGGTGGGCATTTACTCCGCCCCCCTCCGCTGGGCAGAGGGGACGGATATATTGGCTTGGTTTCGCGAGTGGGTACATGTGATCAGAGAGACTTCACACAGGCCACCCGCTTCAAGTGCGACCACTGGCCCGGCTTTGCACGGCGCTCGCAACTGTGTGGCTGGGCGGCGATGGCGAACGCGCGCGGAAGGCCTCGTGAAACTTTGGCGCTTGTCATTTCGGCCGGAGGTGGCCAGCGGAGCGGACGAACGTGGGGGCCGAGCGGAGGGGAGGGGAGGGGAGGGGAGAGCGGAGGCGCAGAGCGGAGCGGAGATGCCCACCGGCCACTCTTAGTCGCTTCAACGAAAACCGCGTCGCCGCAGCGTGTCGTTCTGTGTCGTCGTTGGCGTGGAAAGCGGCCGGCGCCCAGTTATGAGTGTGCTGCGTGGGCGTAGGTAATCCACTGGGCACTTTGGAATGTGCGGGCCGCGTGCCATGCCACGCACATGGCGAGTGCCGTGGCCGCCCCCAGAACGCGCCGTGGCAACCAGGAACGGAAGGAACGCCGCGCGAACGAAACGCCAGAAGGAATCAGTCGCCCAAAACGCGAATCTTATTCAGCTGAGATCTGAACTAGTGACCTTTCTCTGCGGGGAGGGCTCTATTCCTCGCTTCAGTGACTAGTCACTCTTCTGAACAGCTCCGCATTGGCCCTGGCGCCGAAGAATGGCCACGGTCTCCTCCGGCGGCCGGCGCGAACGCCCTGCGAATCCGCGCGCGTCCGCTCGCAGCAGCCAGGTAGAGGCGGCGCGTGGTACGTAGAGGTCCGTACGCGTACGCACCGCCGCTCGTCTCGGTCGGGCCAATGATGGCCCATCCGCAGCGGCGAGGCGGCGCGCGAAGCGGCGGCGAAAGCGGCGCGCCCGTTCTTTTCCTGGACGTCGATGGCGTGCTCAACGTCGCCACTGCAACGCACGCGGGCGCGTTCTCGCCGCTCCACTCGACGCTGCTGGCGCGGCTCGCGCGGGTCGTGCGGCGCAGCCGCGCGCGCGTCGTGCTCTCGTCCTCCTGGCGCCACGATCGCCAGCGGCTCGCGCTGCTGGAACGCGCGTGGCGCGCCGCGCAGCTGCCGCCGTGGAGCGACGCGACGCCCACACTGGCCACGGCCGCGCGGCTGATAACGTCGGTGGCGACCGGTGCGGATCAGAGTGGCCGTTCGGTGGACACGCACTCGCGGCAGCGCGTGCTGGAGATCCAGAAGTGGCTGCGGGAGCGAGAAGGCGGCGGTGCTGTCCGCTGGGCGGCGGTGGACGACCTGGACCTCGCGGCCGCAGCGACCGACCCGTACGACCAAGCGAAGTTCGTACGTACGGACCCTACGCGCGGGCTCTCCGTGGACGACGTCGAGGCGCTGGTAGGGCTGCTCACAGAAGAAGAGGAGGAAGACGATGATCAAGCCCCCGTGCCAACACTGTCCGCAGCGGCCCACTTGCTACGACATGACGTGGATCTGATTGTCGCCGTTGCCTCCAGCGACGTGGCCGCCAGTGGATCCGAGACTTTCATTGTCGATACGGTCGACTTCTCTGTCGTCGCGCGCCTCGACACGACGCACCAGTCGCTCCGCGCGTGGCTGCGCGCGCAAGAAGCCGAGTTCTCGCTCGACCGCATCGCGACTGTGCATCTGAATGGCCCTCGAGTCACAAGTGACAAGACTTCGCTAGGTCCTTTAGACGTGAGTTTCCCAACAGAGCTCACGCCGGAGGCGTTCGCGTCGACCCTTTCTGTCGGCGCCTTCGATACCGCAAGTCGCGAAGCTGCCGAGACCTCCAAAGCCGTCATCGAGCTGCTCTTAAAGGCAGCCGAGAGCCGCGATCGAGCCGAGTGTTGCGGCACTGAGGTCGCGGCGCGGCAACTACGAAACGCTGGGCTCAGTGCCGACACAGCGGCTCACCTGGTGGCCGACACAGCGTTGATAGCGGGCCTGCTAGACGTGCTGCCGACCCTTGCGCCACTGCTCTCGCCGCAGCGTGCAAGGCTCGCGGTCGAGCTTTGTCGACTTTTCCCCAGGCCGAGCGACCGCGTGGCGCGACACGCGCTCGCGGAGTACGTCACGCGGGGTGAACTCACGTCTCGCGCCGCGCTGGAGGCAGTGCGACTCATGTGGACAGCACAGCAACAACACCTCATTCCACTCGAAGATCTCGATGCAATGGTAGTCATATTGTAACCCAAATAGAAAAACCCTTTTCCTCCTAGAACTGTCCCCACCCTGTTCGGCGTACTACACGACCTGCCACAGATCCTGCAGCGTAAACCCGTCGGGCAGGCTCTCGACTGCGAGCCCGAGCTCCTTCGAGAACACGGGTGCGCGGTCCTGGTTCTTGTTCACGGCGGCGTAGTAGGCCGCGAAGGCGTCCATGGAGCTCGACTGGTCCTCCTCGATCTCGACGTCGTCCATCTTGCGCGGCTGCTTGAGCGCCTCGAGGCTCGCGGGCTTCTCTTCGACTTCGTAGTCGACACCATAGATTGGGTTGATCGCGAAGACCTGGTGGAGGCTCTGCAGCTCCTTGAAGAGGTCGTGGAGGCGCTCGTCCGGGTCCACGCGGAAGCCCAGGATGTAGCCGCCGCTCGCGGCTGAGGTCTCGACCACGAGCGCGGGGCCGAACTTGGAGCTGCGGATCCGCGCCGAGTTGATCTGCATGTACGGGATGCTGACGTTGAAGTTCTCGGCGAGGTTCGCGTGCCACACGACGCGCACGTTTGTGACGAAGAGCGTGCCCAGGTTGCCCTGGTCCGAACTGAGGTTCCAGACGCCGTTGAGTCGCGTGTACACCTGCTCGTGCGGCAGCAGCATGAGCTCCTTCTCCTTGATGATCGCGCCGCGCAGCTTAAGCTCGCGGTAGAGCTTGGTGGTCTCGTACGAGCGGAAGACGGCCTGGATGGTCGTGAAGAGCCGCGGGCTCGCCTTGACGAGACTCGTAAAGATAAACTCGAAGCGCGAGTTGGAGTACTTGGTCATGACGTACAGCGCCTGCGTGTTGCCGCGCAGCTTGGACGTGGCCGTGCGGATCTTGAGCGTCTGCACGCACGTGTAGCCGATGCTGAGGTTCGTGCGCAGCGACTTGTGCGACGCCCAGAGCAGCCGCAGGTTGGTGATCTCGAGCGAGCCGCGGTCGCCGTTGTTGCCCTTGGTGTCCTCGACCGAGTTGATCGAGTCGATGAGCACCTCGCCCTTGCGCAGCGCCATGGCCGAGGCCGCGATGTCGAAGCGGATCTCGCGGTCCTGCCACGTCACCGACTCGGGTGACGCCTTGATCTCCATCGCGGCCGTCCCCGCCGAGGACGACGCCCCACCCCCGCGCTGCATTGTGTGCGTCCGCTCCGTCCAAGGTCTCACCTGCACGGAGAGAATGGATCGCTCTGTCTGGTCGCGAAACGACGCGGGGCTCCGTACTGTGTATTATTCATTAGGTACGATCGAACTTCAACCTGGAAAGGGCGACAAAGATCGTGCGACCCGACACCAGCGAGGATAAGCGAGCCGATCCACGAGTATCCACATAGCTCCAGTGACCAAGGGTCTGGTGGGAGGAGGCGCGGAGCACAGGTGGATGTGTGTCTATGCCTCCTCTCCCTCCCCTTCAGCTCCATGCTCCTCTACCGCTACAAAGTCACATCCCCCGTCACACGCCAGGTGCCTGGCGCTAAATTTTAAAATGCAGGGCCGCCACGAGTCTGTCCTCTCGCGTGCGTCGGCATCGTTCGCGGCAGCAGCCCGCGCTGTTCGCGGCAGATAAATGGGCAGACAGGCGAAGGTCTCCGCTGACGCGCACCCAGAAAGATACACCTCGCTTTAGTGGCGCGCGGTGATCACCTCCCTACCCGAGTTTCTTCCACGCTTTGCCGGCGCCTGTGACATCACCAGCCTCACGCCGCCTCGGCCCCACGTTTGACTCACACTTGTTTCTTCGTCGTGTTACTTCGAACTGAATCGCGGCGGGTTTGTGGGCCCCCATCCAGCGCCGCACCCGCCGCCTGGCGCCGCCGAAGCGAATTCCAGTGCCGCCACGCCTTTGGGCCACCAACAGGCCAGTCGAGTCCGGTCGCATTCCAGTCCGCTGCCATTGACGAGGCGAGTGCACACGACTGGAGGAAGAGGCGCGTCTGCGACGCTGCCACGAGGCGCCATGGTGGCGGCTGCCGTGGCCGTGGATCCGTCGCCGCATCTTCTCCGCTGGACGCCTCCAGCGCTTCTGGCTCATCCGTCCACTGAGTTCAAGCCTTCCAACTCACAGAGGCACTGTAGGTAGCCGGGATCGTCAGTGGATACCTCCGCCCCTTCTAGCTCTCTCTTATGGGATCTGATACTGCACGGTTACAGTGCAAGGGTAGGTACGCCCCCGTGCTCATAGCGAAAGCGCTCTCTCACAAACACACACTTCCCCACTCTCCGACACTCTCCCTCCCTCCGCTTCGCTTCTTCAACGTCACCAGCCTCCCTTTCTTCCTCCTCCCACCTCCTCCGCGATGAAAAAAATAAAAAACAGAACGTTGCTGTCGTCGCGTCGCACTTGCTGTTTGACGCCGGGGTCCCCATCCCCCGTCGTCATCCTCGCGCTGCTCATTTGCGTATATCTAAGAGCGAATCTTTACGCGGCCGCCCGGTCTGGCGTGATGGATCAATGGATCACCTCGGCTCTTCGTAAGCCGCCCTCCATGCTGAACCGCAGGGGTTCCGAGCGATTCTTTCCATCGTTGCGCGGTCGTGTGCAACTCAGCCGCTCGGCTTCCCCGCGTGTTCCGCCTCCGCCCACACCACCCGCCAAGTCGCGCGCCGAGCACCCGCCGCCAACTCTCCACTGGCGATTCGCTTCGTTTCAGGCCGTCCGTCTGGCTGGAGAGTGCCACGTCCAGTTCACCGAACGCGCGGCCGGCCAGCTTCGCGTTATCTTGATGTTCCGACCGTCGTCGTCGCGTTGCGCGCGCCCCTTTCGCGCGTGGTCCTTCAGTTCTCCGCTGGACTCCGATGCCGCCTCCGCCGCCTCCTCGCTCGCTTCTCCAGCGCGCGCTTAAGTCGGCCACTCGGCTTCTTAGTCTTCGCAGGCGCGCAGCTGCGACTGACGATCCCCTCCCGCCCCTCCACGCACACACTCACTCGCCGCTACGCTTGCCATTCCACAACTCTCCGCCTCGGGCTCACCTCCGGAACACGCACACGCGCCCAGCCGCCAGGTCACGCCACACCGCCGCAAACCCCTTTCACGATGATGCACCACCACCATCAGAGCATGCCCCCGCCGCTTGATCTCATCTCGCTCCAGCGGTCGTCGTCGTCCGGCACGCGCCCGGGCACACCGCGCAGCGCGCTCGCGGCCACCTACTCCACCTACGTCGTGCGCGTCCACACGCGCCACGGCATCAAGACCATCTCCTTCGACGTCCTCGCCGCCTTCTTCACCTTCACGGCCAAGAAGGCCGCCGAGGACCTCGGCATCTCCTCGCGGACGCTCATCCGTGTCTGCCGCTCGCTCGGTATCCGCCGGTGGCCGTACCTGGGCTTCCGCAGCGAGAAGAACGTTGAACGCATCCGCCAGGAAGCCATCGAGAACCTTCGCCGCAAACTCGAGCGCGAGAGCAGCGAGGCCGCGTCGGCTTCGTCATCTGCTACGGGCTCCTCTGGTGCCGCCCACCACGCGAGCGTCTCCTGTCTGCGCGGCGCCAGCGCCAAGCGCCTTCTGCAGGTCAAGCTGCCGTCCCAAGCTGGTGTCCCCATGGGGCGCGCGTTCGAGCGCCCGATGGCCTTTGGCCACCGTCTCCTGGCGCACCGGAACATGCATTGCGTCCACACGGTCGTCAGCCCTTCCGCCCAGGCGAACTACCACCACCACCACAACGCGCAGCAGCACTACGCTGCTCGTGGCCACGCCCATGGCCCAGGGATGCCACTGCTCACCCCGCCCCCCACGCACCAGGCGTTCGACCTCGGCACGCGCCCGTCGATGAGCCCTCGCCGCCTGCCGCACGCCCACGCGGCTGTGACGTCCTTCCGGAAGCACCACTTGCCGGCGCAGTTCGGCCAGAACCACCACCGCGAAGTGTCCTCGCCGTCTGCTATGCCCTCGCTCAACGTGCTCATGGAGGCTTCCATCCTCACGACTTTCAAGAACGAGGTTGAGACCCACCTGGCGCGGCCGTCCGAGTCGTCGCCGTCCGCGGCCGACGCCGACGCGCAGCACCACGCACGCACCATGTCGATGCGCGACATCCTCTCGAACACCGCCATGACCGCATAGGCAGGCATCCGCGCACCTGAACCTTTGTAGATACGCTTTAGCTCGCAAGTATGCAGCTTCGTACATAGACAGACCTACAGTAGATAACCGCAAATTGATCAGTCCTCTCATTTCCAACCGATAGGACATGCCTGGTCCTAATGTTGGTACCCGCCGTCTCCGTCGCGCATTCGCAGCGTGGGGTCCCGGTATCCGAGACGAGATCGTCTGACACCGTATGCTGCACGCAAATTGTTCATCCTAACCGGTATTAGTCTCGTGCCATATCCAAGAAAAGTTCGCTTTGTCAGTCCAGGTGACATTTCTTCCAGCAAATATGGGCCGGACCCAAATTTTGATTTTGGTTTTCTGGGAAAAAGGACAGATTCACGAGAATTTTTAGAGCTCCAAACTCAAATGTTTTATTCCGATCCTGAAATTTACGACAGCATTCTAACCCGCAGAAACTTGTCACCATCAGATTTCACAATCTGGCTCGAAATTCCACTCCGCTGGATAATTTCTACCGCGGCGATGAAAGTGGCGAGCTTGTGCACGGCGCTGCGCCACAAATGGCGCAGTAATCAGATCACTTCGGCGTCGCTGTACGCGTCTGTGTCGGGCGCGCGGCCGCCCCGCCCGTGCTGGGGTTGTCGTGCAGCGCTCTTGCAGGTGTGGCAAAGCAATGAAAGGGAAACATTCGAATGATCAAGTCGCATGAATCGCTTCGAACGGTATGCGTTTTCACATTCCAGGACGTTTTTGAATGCACTCTGATTCTGTGAGAGGGGGATCCCACCTCTCACAGATCGGCATTTTGGTTCAGTCTGTAAAACCTTTTTGGTTAGTTTGGTGAAGTGTGAGGTCCCAAATCGCATTCAGATCGACTTCAAACGGTTCCAGATGGTTGCGGGAATCGGTCCAATGTCCATGTTGTTGCGATATTCGACTTATCACATCCCCAACGAGACTCGGTGAATGTGGATAATAGTTCCAAGACACTACGAATTGCGTGCGATGATGTAAGTGTTTCGATCCCCCTTTTACTACTGGGAATTTGGGAAAGTTCTCTCGGATCGTTGGTGGCGATTGGGTCTAAGCTGCTGCTCTCATTTCCTTCACCGTGTACGAAGATACTCCTCCCTTCGATCAAATCCCGCTTCCGCCACCGCTAGCCATGAATTTTTTGTGCCCTCTCTCAGCACCTGCACGCACCGCTCACCCCGCCCACACCGCAAAAGCCTACTACCTAGGCTACCGCTACAGACGCTCGTGGGCGTCAGTGCTCAGGATCTAATATCGATGCAGCGTTCGGCGTACATCGGATGTATGGGCGCCATGACCTTCAGCACCGTCACACTGGGTATCTTGTTACCTGAACGCACACGTGCCGCCACACGGAGGCTCAAGGTGAGCTTGTGGAGCTGACGCAGTAGATGCAAGCCTTTGTCAAATCATAGGAACATGGACTTGCCTCTATCGCCTGTCGCGATACGGACCGCCCCGCGCGACCGCTTCTGCGGCGTCGATCAACGGTTGACAGTCCAGAGGAAGGCCACGTGTGCTGGCGGACGTGACGAACAAACATCGGAGAAGAAGCCAGTCCGAGGAAAGATGCTCACATGCTCACGCTACAGCGGCATCAAACAACGCCAATGTGGGAGCGGGAAGAAGAAGAGTAGATCTCGTCCTCCCAAGCCCGAGCATGTCTACGGCACGCAGCCGTTCAACGTTCGCGCACGGGGCATCGATTTAGCCAAGGAGCTGGAGCTTCTCAGGATGGACATCCATATTCCTCTGGATTCGACTTATGCAGAGTACGGTCGGGTGAACGACAAAGCAAGGCCCATCGGAGTTGATATGTACGGCACACAAAAGAAACTGCACAAGTGCTGGCGCCTCTTCGAAAGCAAGGCTTGATTCGACCTGAGGGTCAGCAACAACAGCAGCAAGCCAAGAAACAGCAGAAATGCCAAGTACGTTTATAAGAAGCTGAACGGCCAGCAGTATTTCGACATAGTGACGGATTCCAACTTTCTCCACTGCCCGTTTTACTTGAACGTGTTTGGGATCGGAAGACAACTGAGGTCAAGCTTGCACATAATCACGCTTTGAACATCAGATTCTCGAGTCGTCCTCCCGCGGAAGGTCAACTTCCAAGAACCGGAGGCAACATACGCCAGCGCGGGCACATGTCGGCTGAACTACAGACAATGGTTGTCCGAGAAATGCTACCAAGCCATAACAACTCTACCTCCACAATGATCGGCTCGACTTTGCAGAACTTCATCCTCGCAAGGGGAGGGGGTAGAGGTGGGCAGAATCGCAGTTTCTCGTGTGAGGATCGGCCTAGAAGACCAAATCCACGGAAACCGCCTGGGAAAGTTTCCAAAAACTCGAAAGCTTCTTCCGCCTCATGGCAGAGAAGAACCCAGGCTCCGTGTGGCGATGCGAGAAGATCCGTGACCAAACCTTCGAACGCGCATGTTTTATCCCAAACATTGGCATTCACATTGCTGACTGCACAAAGAGAATTATCGGATTTGATGGCTCCCACTTGAAAGGCGGCATGAACAAGCACGGTGTTTTTCTTGTGACGACGACCCAGGACTTTTGCAACCACTTTGTGCCTTTCGCGCTTGCGCTTATACTGGTCGAAGCCTATGAAAACTGGCGCTATTTCACTAAAGTCATCAAGGAAGCCCTACCAACCCTCTCGGAATTTGCAGCGCTGCCAGACAGGCAAAAAAGTCTAATCTCCGCCGTCGGACAATGTTTCCGGATGTCGGCCACAGGTACTGCCTGTACAGAGCATCTCTCGCAGCAAAAGAATAACGCTCACTAAGAGGGAGCACGAATTCATTTACCCTGCTCCTGGTCTTTCGGACCGTGCACGAGCAGTCAGTCTTGGGCCAGATTTTGTTGTTTATTTCGCGGGGGATGGGAGTGGACGAATCATGCCGTCACACGCTGCCCGGCCTCAGGCGTAAACTCAGCCATGAGTTACTCAAGGGTATACCCCCGCCTTTTGCGGCGGTAAGCTTGCGCCGCAGTGACTCTGCTATTTTCCGCCGTCGCCGCTGCGCACGCGAGCACTGACTTAGGGTCACAGGGTAGCATTTGGCAAAGTGGCCGAGGTAGGATGCCTTAGAGTCGAAACCGTTCTTGCAGCCCTTGCACCTGTACGCGGGCTTGTACGGCGCCTTCTTGGTCTTGCCTCCCTTGGTGTCTTTCGGCGTTTTTGTTTGTGTGCCTCATTTTCGTGCCATCAAGTCCCTTGTCGCGGGGCTTCTCTGGCCACAGTAGTACCATTGGTGAATGAAAAGCTTAAGAGCTTACCCAATGTAATTCCTCCTCCCATAGATCGTGGCGCACGTGTCGCCTGGTCTTTGTCGTTTAGGAGCACTGTCTTCGTGACCGATCTGCACGGTTCCCCAGCATGATGTCGTGTTGCCACGCTTGATGTCGTGTTGGAGGCAAGAGCTGAAATGCCGCGATGATACCAACGGGGGGATGTGCGGGTAGGAGTGATCGTGTCGCGGATATACGACATCTATTGCAGCCCTTATAGGACGGATTGGGAGGGATTATTCAGGGGAGAGAGTCGTCGTTTAACCCCGTATAGTATACTAGTGTAGGTGCGGTATGTGATAGTATACTAGTTTACTGCGGTAGAGGTGCCACCCTTCATAATTTATACATACCATCACTGTACCGGTTTTGTGTAACTTCGTGTAACCTACCCCTCCAAAAGTCCCCCCCCTTTCACCCGTTTTTCCCCTGGATATCGTCTTGGGTCTATCCAGCAACAGCTCCGACCACCACCCCTAGCCGCTCGGTTTGTCAGATATGAATGGCGACGTTCATGTATGATGCCTCGCAGATTTAGTACGGATGTTGCTCGAATGTAGTCTCAACGGATAGGTCCACGACTCCTTTAAACTGATCTCGTGCAATTTACTATTTTATGAGGGTAGTGTTCTACGGACCTGGACCCCATTGGACCAAACCTGGGGACGCCTGAATCATTAAGGGAGAGCACCCTGCGCTTCTGAACTTGTTGCGACAACAACGATGTGACACTCTTCATCGACGGCACATTTCGCTGTGTGCCACGTGGCTTTGCGCAGTGTCTCGTGATCATGGGTGCTGGATGCAGCATGTTCGTCCCCGCGTGTTTCGTACTCGCGACCAACCCCATGGAGGACACGTACTTTGATGTGCTCCAGTTCGTGGTCAACAAGACGGATGGGGAATTGTATCCAGCCGAAGTGCTGCGGGACTTTGAAGCGGTGCTGATCTCTGCTATCGAGGAGTATTTTCCGAACGCGGATATCGTTGGATGCATGTTTTACTTCAATCAAGCTGTTGGCAACACAGGACCCCCAGGCGCGAGATCGTATGCGCCATGGAGCGTGGAGTGTTCGATTAGATTATGTTTATGGAGTAGTCGCGCGTGTCTTCTCACGCCATCCCCTGGGTTTCAGCACAAGTTCGCCGCGCGTGTCGAGCAGTAGGCATCAGGTACTCGACAGTCAAGTGGACCGCATTCTGAGTCTACTTTTGTTCCACCTGGCTTGGCTGCTACGATCCAGCCGTGTGGAATGTGCACGACCTCGAACACCACATCGTCGTGCGCACGAACAACCCACTCGAGAGACAACCCCGAGGTGGACGCTGCGTTTGTGACGCCGCGTCCGGCCATGGCCGTGAGCGTGGGCACTAGCGACGAAATTGCGTCGGCTATAACGGACTGGCCGACATTCCGCGCGCGCGAGCGAGACGTCTACGGCGAGAGGTTACTCATCTCCTAAAAGCGATCCGGTTCACGGACGAGCCGTTCGCAGACTTAGAGAAGAGAATGGACGACGGCATCAGCTCACCCCCGACGGACACTGGCGTCGGTTTGGCATCACCTCCTGTGAGTGTCGCTGCGATTGGCAAAGCAAGTGACGTCGACCAAGGCTCGAATAAGAGGGAGCGCCGGACAGATCGTCTCTCTCGAGCGCTGCTAGCCTCGTGTCGACTGATATTAGTGGGAAGAACTAGTCGAGGGTCACCCATTACACGTATGCATGCTCTCTCACAGCCCCTCCAATTGCGAAAACGCCGTTTCCGCTCCGTAACAATTCTCCCCTACATAGATAGAAGCGAATACAGTTTGAATGTAAATCAATGTCCTCTCCGTTCATGCGTTATGACACCTAACCTTCCAGAAATCAGCTGCATTTTCCCCTGGCAATAGTTCATGTGGGTACATATCCAACATAGATTCACTTAATCTTATATATAAGAGAATCAGTATAATACTCTTGAAGGCGTCACGCTTATGATTATGGCCGCGATCACGGGCTTGGCTAAGGCCAGGCGCATGCGCCAATGGATGCTTTAGAATCTGGTCGCCGGCGGCGGCTTCCTGGGCCAAGAACTCATTGACCGTGCCATCTGGGAGGCTGGCCGCCGGTTCCCACGTCAAGTCGTCCACGTGGTCCCAACCTAACCAGTGGACGAGGAACTGGCACCCCTCGATCCGGTTGCGCGTGGCGAGAATGCGCTGTAATGGATGCCGGGCTGCCCGGTTAGGAACTAGTGGTCCTAGTCTTCTGATTCGGTGTCGTCGGCGGATGGCGGGCAAAAAGGTTGTGGAGTTAGAGCGGTGACCCGGTTCAAGTGGTGGAGCGCTACAGCCGTTCTCGAAACCGCTGACCTCGGGCACAATCTAGGTGCACTGCTGTGTGCGTCTTGTGGCCCGCTCTCTGTACAGCATTCGTTGCGAATCCAATGGATCGGGTTCGAGTTCTGTTCCATCGTCCCGCCGTGGTCGCTCGTCGCGCCACCCTCCACACCACCGTTCAGACCACCGTCAATAGCACTACCATTAGCGACGTTGTTCTCGTCCTGCTCACCGATCCCACGCCGTCTTCACCTGCGCTCGCCACGGTGTCAATGTTTTGGTGTCGAGCTCGCCAGCCAGGACGGCCCGCCAGCCGAGTCTCGTGCCTGCTGGCGAGCTCGTTGACCTACCATGGCGCTCCACTTCTCCTATAATCCGCGACGGGGAGTAAACACGCGCCAATGCATGATCAGTTTGGTCATGCCTATGTATGTTGTGTTCATGAGCTCTTTTTCCGGTCATTCGGTATATGGGTGGAAATACTCCTGAAATTGAGCGAGTTACAGCCTGGGGTGACAGGAGGAAAAGTGACTGATTTATAAGCATACCGCTATATTTACTTTTGAGTAAGCAAAATGGGACGTTCACTCAAAAGTAAAGATAAAGAGAGCGGGGATGTTCACTCAAAAAATAAGCATAGCTGAATGTTTCATAGAGTGCCAAAGAGATTCAGGCTTCACCTGCCAACACTCTCTCTCAACCAGACCACAAACCGGCAGGGCGGCAAAGAAAATCATCCGGAAATCATTTCCTGCAAATAGAACCAGTATGCTTCAATTAAGCGTGATTTCTGAGAGTCTGACTCCCGCACTGGATAATCAATAATCACCTATGTCCTTCACCGCCTCGCTGCAGTTCCTCTTAATTCTTGCCTCCCACTTATCTCTGGATTCAGCATAAGGTGCTTGTGCGATCGAAGCGTGCCTGTGTGAACGCTGTACCCGGGCACAGTGGACAAGGCACACGCTTGCTCTGTCACTGAAATCATTTCGCCCTCTTGGCAAAGCCGTTGGGATTTTTGTTGTAGTTGCGCCGATGCTGGCTACGTTGTTGGTGGTTCTGTTGGAGCCACAGATCTGTGAGTCGTCGGAATCGGCAGATGCACTCGTCAATGGATGGGGGAATCGTCCAGAGTGAGATAGCAGTGCACGCGTCCATTGTCTGCAGCAGTAGGATAGACCGCAATGCACCTGATCACCTCTGAAAAGCAGACAGTGGCTGGGCGGGGATGGGAAATAGTTCTCCTGCACCTTGACTCTTGTCAAAACAACCCGGAGACACCCGCAGTTCAGTCCCTTCACACGAAAAAATTATTGCCGATGCTGACACATATCCAGGGTACACCTTCGACTATTGCTGCATTTCTCCAAGCTCAAAGGCTTGATGCTGCTCTAGCTAGGCATCACCAGGGACCTCATGAAAACGACCGACCATGGGTCCCATCGGCGTCAAAGCGCCCAACTGTAGCGCATAGTTCGCTATTGATGCTCATGTAGCGCTTGTATCGTTAACCTGTGAGCGGAATGGATCATTCTCTCTCCTCCCACCCTCAAAACACCGACTGATAGTTGCAATGGACTGCTTCACGTCGAGCGTCGTGAAGAACGACGAGAGACAGAAAAGACGAGAACCGAGTAGCCATAAAGGGGGAGTGAAAGGAATCAGCCACGTACATGCTTGTCCGTTTGACGGATCCGTTGTCGGCTCACAGGTCACGAGCCCTCCTACACACCGCCCAGTGCCACGCGAAGGATAGCGTACATCCCTAACAACAGCGTGTAAGCTGACCCTGGTGTGCAATACTAACGCTTGTGTACAACACTAACACTGGTGTGTAGCGCTAACAGTGCAGTGCGACGCTAACAGCGGCCGCGCCCAGAGCTCCCGCATTACACTCTATTAGTCCTCAGCAACCCGAACCAATCTTAGTACTCATGAAGAGTGTGGCTAACTGAATAAACAACGACCACCGAGTCCACCTTCGCCCACAACGTTATATCCCAGCATCGCCGTAAAACGACCTATGGAACCCACTTCATTTGCACTCTTACAGTTTCCAAATCATACTTTCCCACTTTGACACCTCCCACGGCTTCGAAGTGGTGCACGTGAATGTGGACTCCCCCCCCACACACACACCAACGCGAAAGAAAACAAACACACACCAGACAGCCTTCCTCGTGTCGCTCGACAACGAGGTCGTCGTGGATCACCCGACGGGCGTCCCGTCATACGCGCGATGGCAGGGCGCCCCACAGCACGACGCGCGGCACTGCCCACAAGCATCGATACCGAGTTAACTTAATCGGGACCCACAGCATCCACCACTCGTGGGCCTCGTCGGAACAGCAAATCCAGTCACAATCCCTGCGTGGGCGGCAGTGCTAGCGAGAGCGCAAGGGTGTAGCAGGAACGAGTGTGCGTGTACAGTACGACGGCTCCTTCCACTTCATGTGTTGTTGGTTGTTTCGTTGGTGTGTGGTTATCAGGGTGGATACCGTAGTTGTGGTGGCGGTTTGGCGTTTCCTCTCCGTGTCTAGTTCGGTCTCTCGTTTGGTTGTTTTCGTTTTTTTTCTTCTTTTGTTTTCGTTTTTTTTCTTTTGTTTTTGTTATTTT